>JAAEAF010003608.1:0-129788 GCA_011037195.1 Triatoma infestans | reverse complement strand
TAGCTTTAATGATTATTAAACATTTGTAAATGGGATGGACATTGTTGGTGGAATAGTTGGAGAGAAGTTTTTTCTTGTATGATGTGGGGAGCGGCCGGGAGAAAGTGGGGGGGAGGAGGCTCATTTAGATCATTATAGTATTGTAAATTAAGGGGAAGTCCTTGTGTCTCATTTTAGACATTAGGCAAAGGTGATTTGAAGTTTTTACTACCCCCCCCCCCTCATTTTTTATATTATTACTAAAATTCGGGATCATTTCTATATTCGATATCATTTTCTATATTATTATTAGTTTATTAATTATAAGTGTTATAGTATTACTATTTAAATGCTATATTATTTAATTAAAAATTCAATTAAATGCAGATGAAGTAACAGTTAAGTAGCAGTTAGTGAAAGTGATTTCTAACAAAATATGAAAAATTGCAATTCCACCGAAACACACGCTTGTAAAGTCCCATGAGTCTGAAAAAGTAGTTTTATTTTTTTTTTTTAAAAATAAGATATTGGTCTTTAATTTGCAGATATATCTGAACAGCATAAATTAAAAAAACGAAAATTCCCGAAAAGCTACAATTTTATATCCTGTTTGGATTTCACCAGGAGATCCGAGACAGCAGTTACCCCGGTAATATTATTTTACTGAGTGATTCCTCCTCCCCCAGATTTTGCTATTTGCGAAAGAAAAAAGGAGCTCCAAAGATTTTTTTTGAACTTTATATGATCTCAACTAAAATTTTAATAAAAATTACATATATTGCTGAATTTCCAAATTTGCTGAAAATCACTTGATCAGGCGGTACGAATTTCCTGCACGACTTTTTTTTTCTTCCAGATTTTTTATGATTTTATAAAAAAATGCTCTTAAATTTCAGTTGTTAAACTACACACACATCTTGCTAACACTGGGAAATGGGATCCGAATCATTTGAGATTCATAGGATCCGAAGAGCGAAGAAGCACACATTAAATGTATCAAACGTTAGTTACTCCCACCTAGGGAGAATTCGACAGGCCCGGGACTAGGGAGGGAGAATTCGATTCATATATATAGAGTCACAGCAGAACAGTTCAACAGTTTTACGACAGTTTTTACAACAGTACATCCAGTCAGCAACCAATCTACTTACTTTCTAATTCCCAGCCAATCTGTTCCTCACCTTATTATTCTCTCGCTATCTAACTTATACTCTATTAACGGTGTATAGTCCTAGCAATTTGTGTGTCCTATTTATTATACAGTGTTCAGCATTTCATCTAGTTTATTTCTAATCTCATTCCTAAATCCATTCTCTCTAATACTCTCTCGTTCTCACATCCATTATAACAATAAACTGATTAATATTATAGAAAAAAACATATTCGGGCATTTCCTATGTCCTGAGCCATAACAAGCAAAATTTACGGCTTTATACCACTTATTATGTGTAATTTATTAGAACCAATTAAATATTTAGTAAAAAATTGTATGTTTAAAGAATAATGTGTTAATCTAGATTCGTGACAATCGTGGTAAAAGAAAGACGTGTTGTTTTTACACAGTTTTTTATTTTATAGGCAGTCCTTGTTCACTTCCAATTTTCCGGAAAAATGATGCAAATAAAAGTGATAAAACTTGGAGAAAATTTTGAAAATCCCTTCAGTGGAAAGCTTAAAATTCATTCTCCCCCCCCCCATAGCACTTCAAACTCAATTTTACTAGAAAAATGAATCAAATAATTATGGAAAGTAATATGTGGCATAATTAATATGCAAAAATTAAAGGAAATCGTTTCCAGCAATTTTTCGATAAAAATTCTAATGGAACCACACCAATCGCCAGCAAATTCAAGCTGAGCTCAATAGTTCCATCAGCAACGCAGCAAGGCGCTACTCAATTACGCTTTTGCATACATGTCACGCCCCCACAACAGTGTATTGTGACGAATGGGCTTTAAACATGACAGTAAATTTAGTTGTCTTAGATTTACTGTCCCTAACTACAGGTGAAGTTACATATAATAAGTTGGCCATATGAGAGGCTTAAAGCAAGTCACCGACTTTACTTCAAAGAAACCATGGTGAATGTATAATTCAGCTCTGAAGAGTACAGTTACCACATCAATCCTCGAAAGGTAACAAACCAAGTTAATGAGCACACTAGCTCCCCACAATTAGAACTAGCAAGAGTTCTAATTAGCCATAGTCTCACTTCAGCGTTTCCACTGTGAACAACTGAATACTAGTATTCAATAATCAACATAACTCTTCGCTCGGTCATGACTCTCTTCATTTTTCTAAGTAAAAACGCAAATATAAAATGAGTTGAAGTGGAAGCCGCCAGTTTGTGTATTCTCATTTAAATTATTTCTTCCTCAATAATACAATTTAGAAAATATTTGAGTTATCTACTACACACGTACACTAACTCCAATGGAACAAAATATTTGAGTTATCTACTACACACGTACACTAACTCCAATGGAACAAAATGTGTAATTTTCCAAAAATCTCAAAAATATTTTTACATAATCGTAGCAGAATAATCTCAGCAGATTTGTTTTTTCTCATTTATATATTACAGAATTATTGCAAAATTAATCAATTAATTGAATAACACTATCCAGAATTAGAAATGGAAATTTACTGCAAAATAAAAATTGAGAATGATTAAGTATGGAAAGCAAAAATAATCGTCATACATTGTACAGACCAAAAAACTAACAATAACATAAAAAAAAAATTAACACAAAAATATAGACGCATTAAAAAAACATAAGAGATAATATAAATAAATATACTACACAATGAATGTCCTTACCAATTCATTAAGTTCTATTAGATAAATTAAAGATATTAATGAAGTCAGTTAATTTGAGAAACTGTCGATAGAGGGGGTAAGCCTCTCTATTTTTTTTTTTTTTTATTATTATTGTTATTTGAATCATGCTCTCTACTCGTGACAATTATTTATTCAAAACATTACACAATTCTATAATATTCTTTGATATAACAAGTTCGTACTATTATATGCATATTATATTTTAGTAGATTTACAAAAAGTCCATGTGAAAAAAATCACAGGTTGATCGAATGATTTTTCCAATAAAATTTAAAAATACCGTTGTGAAATCATTCGCACGGCTTTCATAAAGTTGTTAGAATAACCTCAAAATATAATGTTTTTCCTAGATAAATGAAAAGTTCAAAACAATGCAAGTTAGAGAAAAAAAAAATCATAGTAGCCAATTAATCGAGAAAATCACGAAAAAATGGGGGGGAGACAATTTATTAAAGTTGCACATCCGGTTGAATGGATTTTTAGTTTATTAAACCTTCTTACAACGGAATGTATGTGAACTTTCGGTTTCTTGAATATTTTCATTTTTACGATATTTTGTTCGCAAACATACCATTTATCGCATTCGAGAACTTCAAAAAAAAAAAAAAACCTGTACTTCTAGTGACCATTTAATTTCCGAAAATTTGATATGAATGCAATTACGTATTTGTTACAGATATAAAGCGGAAGTAAAATATGAACAATAGTTTGTGTAAATTTTTATTTGGACTGCAACTTATGAATGTTAGATATAAATCGACTGAAATTCTTGATTGGATTCGATTCTGATTGGATATGAATTACAAGACCTATCCGGGCTGAGCATTAACCGGACAAACTAGCAAGTTTCGGTCGTTAAAAACTAATAAATCGTGCAATCCATAAAATAAACAAAAAATCTTCTCGCATTTATATTTGTGTCAAATTTCGTGTTGTGTTTTGGTGTTTACTAAAATGAGATCTATTGTTTAAAAAAACAACGTAAAACTGAAGATGAAAGTCGTGTATTTGTTTTTTTCCCTAAAAAGTTGAAGATAAAGTATTATGCTTAAATGTGCCTGTCAGTATTGCAAGTTTTTAACAAAAAACCTGTGAATTAAATTTATGCACTACAGGTAACTCTAAATTGCTATTTCCGGATATTACAAAACAAAAAAAGTTTGAAGAAAATCAATCAATCAGCTGTAAGAATTTTAATAAGCGGTTCTACACCGTCAATAATATTGTCAATATCAGTATTGACAATATAACCATCAATACTCGTGCTAACCAATCACAAACTTCGTTACTTCAATAATATTGATCGTGTAAGGTAATGAAGTACTGTGATTGGTTAGCACGAGTATTGATGGTTATATTGTCAATACCAATATTGACAATATTATTGACCGTGTAGAGGCCGCTTAAAAGGCTTCCTTTCACTCTATAACTATAATTTCCAATTTTAAACCCATAACACGGAGATTATTATAAACTTAACTGAATTCTATTATATCGGGTTCATAATGAAAATCAATCAAAGGGCGGAAAATTTTTACTAGCAATTTCTTTTGGCTTTTCCCAACTATTCATACAGTTAAAAAAAAAAATTCAAAAATAACTTTTTAGCCAGCTATATGGTCTATAATAGAATGACAAGAAAACAAATTATATTTCTAATCAGTAAAAGCGAAACAGTATACAGATGGTTGCTGATAAAGGTTAGAACAGAAGAAAATAAACAATATAAAGCAGAAAAAGTCAACATAGCATCGATAAGATTTAAAATTTTGTTTAAATGACCATAGTTTTCCCTATTTAAACATCAGAGATTGCTCGCCGAAGTTTCCATAAAAAAACTTGAAAAGATCGACATAAAGTTATTGTAATGGAAATAAGATGTCAATGTTCATCACAATAAAATAACACGCTATTCCGAATGAAGCGCTCGAATTGGCTGTCAAATTCTAAATCAACAAACTCCCGCCCACACAATTTGTATAGAAAAAAAAATAATTAGGCAAGTTCGGAGTCTTAAATAAATCTTCCAGAAGTTTTAAGTAAGAATCTATCGCTTCCTTTTCTATCTATCACTCATAAATCGTAAAAATTTATGATTGTATCAAAAGTATCAGTAATATCGCCCCTTATTTTCCTATACCATCATCGCCATCAATTTAGATAATAAACCGCGTTTGTTGAGTTCTCAAGTGTTGGCCAGGTTATTAAATGGAGAAGCAAACTGGTGAAAGTGGTAAACAGCATCAAAATAAAAAGTATATAGATGGCTGGAAATTGCCGAAAGTTGCCGATAAATCTTTGGAATCTGCAAAAGCATAGAAAGAAGGGGAACACAATAACTAGGCTCTCTTAAAGACGCTTTTTAAAGAAAATGAAATATTCATTTTATTCTGAAATACAAACATCGCATTGTCCACATGTTTTAATCAACACCACACTAGTCGGTCAATAGTTTGTTTTCAATTTAAACTGTTCATTGAAAAATTACCATCAAATTAATTTTTATAGAACTTTGTAATACAATATTTTTAATTATAAAGTGCTAAGTTTAGTTTTTCAAAAATAAAAAAAAAATATAGAAAATATTCTATAATAATATGTTTTTCATCCCAATAAATCATTTACACATCTTGATTTATGGTTTGTAAACAACTTACAACTTATAACAAATACATTTAGCTAGTAGTCTAAAATCCCACACCACAAATAATATGAGTATTATAGAAATGGAACATCAGATATTTTTATTTTTGTGACGCAGATACACGTACGTAACGGTAAACATAATTTTTATTAATTTTATTTTTATAAAAAAACAACTTTCTTGTTATATTTGTAAATTAAAAAAAAAAAAAATTCTCTATAATTTATTCAACAGCATCTTTCAAATGGATTACATCTTTTTCAAGCTTAGTGGAGTACATTGGGAGAAATTGTAAGAGAAAGTAAAAGAAAATCTGTGGAGAAATATACGAATTTCTCTTATTTCTATTCTTAAAACTGCTTATTGACAAATTTTCTTTAAACATGGTATTTTTACTGTATATGTATTTGTCAAACTGTGCTTAAAACGTGGTTCACATAGTAATACGTTTTTTTATAGATTGATAGTAAAAGGCGGAAAACGTTACGCGTTTGTTTGTTATGCCGCTTCCAGTGTAGTATTATTATTAAGTAATACTTAAAAGTACTTAAATCCTAATCTATAGAAAAATTTTGGTAATAAATAATATTGACAAAATATAAACAAAAAATCCTTTGTGTTTTCATTATATTCCATATTTATTTCTACAAAAATGACTTAATTTTTTATAACTATGAAGAAAAAATACATTCTAAGTTCAGAAAATCAAAGTTTCATCAATAAATTCAAAACAGTTTTCAATTAAATAGTGAACTATTTATACCTAACGACAATATTCGCACCTTTTTTAAAAAAATACTCGCCTCAATGTGCCGGTAATAAAGGCCCAAATACAAGGTGTTAAAATGGTTTCCAAATCGTTCAGCCTTTAAATATAAGTAAATCATCATATAGCAATGGCCGGTGAAGACTTTTAAAGAAAAAAAAGAATACCTCCTAAATACCTCTCTACTACCTTAAAATTCTTCCTGATGAACAGTAACCAAGGGTTTCCGAAAAGGAGAGCAGATGTAGATGTAGATTGTTGTAAGGAATTATCGCACTGCGACCTGAAAGGTCTATTGTGCCCCCTGGAGCTTTCTCAGTGCACTGCCAGCCTCCAAGCAGTGTTCTAGAGCAACAGACAACACTGTTCATCCCCGTACAATGAGTTACTCCTGGGAAAAGAAAATTTAAGGGCACCATGCTGGATTCGAACCCGGGACCTCCGCGTTGCTACTCCAGCACGCCATCACTGAACCAATCCCTTCCTTCTCCCTTGGCTTACGCCAATTAATTAGGGACGGAGACGCTAGTTTGTATACTATGTTTGTCCTAGTCTGTAAAGTGTAGAGTGCATGTAGTTTAAGTGTATTGTGTGCTGTTCTGAGAAGTGCATGAAGTACTTAACTGTGGTAACCCATGGGGTCGCTTCTCCCCAAGTAACTGCATGCAACAGACACCCCTTGCGGGCTTAAAAGTGATATACCTTAATATATCTATGAAATATTAAGTTTAATGAAAGTTACTGCATCCATTTCAGAAAAAAAAATGCAAAAATACTTCATCAGTAAAATATTACTACCCAAGATAAGTGCTCGGTCTCTTTATAACTAAATATTGCCTTATTTTAATATCAATTGTTTAGGCAATCTATGATTTATAGTTCTTTACAAAAAATATAAATAATAAAAAGCGCAATAAATAATAATAAATAATGATTAAATAATAATAATTAATATTAATAATAATAATAAATAATATTAATAAATATTAATTATCAATTATAAATAAAAATAATATACACACTGATCAATTTTCAAAAAAACAATGGTAAAAAAAAAATAGAAATGCGATTTATTCTATAGATTTTATATGAAACACTTTTCTAGGAAAAGTGATTTCTGGAAAGTACTTGGAGAGAGCGCTGCTCTCGATTTTTTGGGAAAGTCATCGCTGGGGATTTTTCTAAGGTACTACTTTAAAATGTGCTCTACTAGAGACAAGTTGGGATCCTTATAATATAAAAAACAAGTATAGATAATGTTTAAAAATTAATAAATTATCGAAATATGATTTTTAGATTCGCGAAATTTTCTCTAAAACGGATCCAAAGATTTTCCTTAAAAATTTCATATCTCATAAGCAACTTAAATGAAGACGAACTAAATAAAAGCTTCTAGCCAGACTTATTTGACTACGTATCAAAATTAAATACTTCACAATAAAAGACGATTATATCTATATCTACTAGCACCTTAAGGAATTTGAACTTTACAGATCAGCGTAAATATCAACCGATTACAAATACTTTAAACTAAAAATCCTTCGCCACATTGTAAACGCTCTGTATGGATAAAAGATCTTAAAATTCCTTTTATTTCCGTATTTGTTAAATCTCGTTACAATGAGTCTTTACAAAAAAAAACTTATTAACACACCCTAAAGCCTTTAGGTGAGGCGCTGTTGGCGCCTCATAAGTTAACTAAACAGTAACAATTCCGTCTTTTATTGGAAATTTTGGAATGAGAAATGTACCAACTACAGTGATAAAAAGTCTTTAATATGATTCAAACCGATCACTTTTTTGCTGTATAGTTTTAGCGTCAAATATTTACTGCTCAATTCCTAAAATACATATTTATATCATTCAGAATTAGAATACATCAAAAACACTAAAAACAGCTGTTTTAACACAGCTGTAGATTTAAAAAAGAGAAGAAGTCTTTGTTATTAATTAGGTAAAACAAAAAAAAAACGCGTAATCATTAATTTAATAACAAAAACTAGAAAAACACCTTTCCTATAAAAAATAAGGCCAGAAAATAAATCTTTATAATTCACATAAGAGATTAAAATTTATTGCATTTTATCGTGATTTATTTTAAAATAAAATAAAATTTTTACGCTAAAATTGTCACAGTTTTTTCCCCTAAATTTAAAACTGTTAAAACATTTAATTAAATACATATGTTATAAATTTAGAGTAAAATAAACTAGATACAACATTTGCAATATATATTATTTATAGAATAAAACGAGTTTATGCAATTATAATGCATTAATTCACTTCTTACACAAACAACATGCAAATACTAATAATTAAAATAAAATAAAAATACTAAATTAGAGATCATGCAGAAATAATAATAATAATAAAATAAAGAAATATGCAGAAATAATAATATAATTTTATCAAGTTATTTACTAATTAGAAAATTTTTTTTTTTTTTGTTGTTTTAAAATAATACAATTTAAATTTTATTTTATATTATATTAGTTATTATAATATTATGCAAACTTCTTGTTATAATTAAAGTTTTATGTGGAACTATATAAGGTGCAACATTGTATTATTTAATTCTATTTTATTGCATTAATAAAAAATGCAGGAAATTATTTCACAATCTGTTCAAACTTTTAGTTTCATCGAAAGTAACAGTTTTGAAACCTCTTTTCTCGGTAAATTATACCGCAGAAGTTACTTTTTATTTTACAAAAATACTCGCATATTGTATCTTCGTTTGAGTATTAGAAGTGATTATGACAAGAAAGTTTTCTATTTAAGTCATCAAAGATTTCTCACAAAAAATAACATAACCGGGAAATAGCCTTTACAGATTTTCTTTAAACTTGTTTTAAATATATATTTTTTACATTAATAAAGAGATTTACATGAAATAAATTCGAAATTGAATGTTAATGGATTAACTTAAAATTGAACGCTTAAAGCTACACAGACCCCGCCAAAAAAATTCTTGAGACATATTTTTGGTCCAATATATTGTACGAAATTTTATGACCTCTATCAGTTAATTTAGGATAAACTTGTAGAAGCATGGTGGTATAATAAAAATACGGTTTATTTAAGTTAGAGAAAAAATTAGCTGTCTTTTATTCGTTTAGAAAGACAAACGGATAACTAGAGTACGCTGAAGATTATGTTGATTGATAAAGTGTTGTACCGAAAATAGAAAAAGAGGTGACAACACAATAATCTGTCAAAGGTTTTTGGATTTGTAGGAAGACCTGTTAAAGATGTAAAATGATCAACTGGTGGCACGCAAAAGACATGGAATATGGACGGATGGCAGACTGATTGTTTACGGAAGACAATGATATTCCATAATAGGTTTTTAGCGCTATGGAAGATCTTAAATTAAGATCAAGAAAATATCAGCTACAAGTAAAAATATCTTTTCCAAAGAAATTTTCAAAATTTATGGAGACAACACTTCACAAAACAAAATATTCTTATTTGATAATTTTTTGTATTGTTTAATGATTGAAAATTACGTTTTATTAATTTGAATTATTTTCTCTCTCTCTCTTTCATCATCTTCTTCTTTTGTTTTTAATCAAGAAGTTAAATATTCTAAATCATTAATTACTTATGTCTAACCTTCACGCTTTAATACTTCTATTATTTATTATTCTTTAAATTAAAAACATATGTTTTAATTAGATAAATATGAGAATAAAGTTAGGCTGATTTTTTTTTATTTTATTTTAATTTTTATCAACATTTCACAACAATTATATTATATAAGTATATTAAATTCCGTTCTTAAAAGCCTGGTATTTATAATCTAGGTGAGTTTACTGAATACTTATGAAATGGATAAAAAAATTTATCCTAATTTCCACGTTATCCGTCGTTTTTCACGGATCCTGAGATTGGATTATCTTTAGAGAATAATAAGATTTACCTCCGTAAGAGAAAAGCAAAGTTTAAAGCAAATTATAGGATCTTCTTGTTTTTTTTTAGTTTTTAGGAAAAATGTTGGAGATAAACCAAATGAAAAGTTATGCAGTAAAGTGAGTTTTTCCCGATTGACTAACTCTTCTATTAAGTATAATAGTTTCTTTAGGATACTAAAAAGAATATTAAATGAGAACTTTATGCTAGTAGGTTTTTGAATTATGCTGCATTTGGCAAACGTCTAAAAACTTCATTTCCTGACTTAACAGGATTCTGAAGAGTCAATTTTAATTGAAACTTAAAATTTTACTTGGACTAAGTAACTATCTTACAATATAATGAAAATTTGGGTTCTGAAAGAATGTTTAGATTCTTCTGGAAGAATTTGAAATTTTAAAATTAGATTTTAAACAAATATAACGTGTAAACAATTTTAAATTGTTTTTTCAAATAAAGAACGAAAACTAACTTTTATCTAGAGCAAAATGTTGGTATCTTGCGGTGAAGGAGGAACGTTTAGAACAGCAGTTCCCAAACTTACTTAAGGGAGGCGATGCATCATACATTTTTTAGAAAAATTATCAAATAAATTTTTTTGAAATTTTCCATCTACTAAATAATGTCAGAACTGGAGCAGAATATGTTTTTTTTCAGATTTTTAATAGGGCCCGAGAAAATAGATATTATGAACGACAAATGTGGAAGTAAGACAGGACAGAAAATAAAAAAAAAATCACATCGAAAAATATTATTCATAGAAAGACATATTTTTAATAATTAAACGGCCAAACATGTAGTTTCACGACAAAAAAATAAAATATAGTGGCAAAACATATTTAAATGAACGACGGCAAAATATGCAATTCCAACGATACCTATGGAATATGCATTCGTACTTTATGCTACTTATGTTATGCTACTAGTTATCCCATATATTATTTTACTTTCTTTTCTTTGTTATGCATTTTTTATAACATTTTTGCTACCGTAATAATGGCAACAGTGTAAGTGAATACATAATAACACAAATATGAAGTCCTTACAGTGGTGGTGGTAAATAGTTCAATAATTAAATTTAGTTTCCTTAATTCCAGCCCATGTTTCAATTTTTATTTGTATAATTATAAAAGTAAATTAAAATCTTTATTTTATTTTGATTATCAATAAAGTACTTTAATAAATTTTATTATCTTTGCCAAAGAATTGTTTATATATTGATATAATATTCACAATATTATCATTTTTGTTGATTAAAATTAATTTTTGACTTCATTTTTTTAAAACAAAAATGTTTAAGAGTAGTTTTCCTTTTTCCGTGGGAAGAAAATGAGAGAGTGAAACAATAAAGACCAGCCACCAGATCGCTATATTATTATTTTTTTTTTTTGCCAAAAAAAAGTGATAAAAAACACAGCTAAACTAAGAATAATTACATTAGAGATATTTTCCGTGATAGCCTGCTTCATTTTTATGGCCACCGACCGATATCGGGCGTTCACCTTATCATCAGGATGTCTTGCATATTTAGAGCAAAACCCCTTTATACAAGAAATCCCTGATGATGGGCGAACGCCCAAAATCGCGGTCGATGATCACAGAAATGAAGCAGACTATCATGGAAAATATCTCTTGGATGCTTACTAGTTCTGCGAACCCAAACACAACTAAGACATTATTAACAATAAATTAAAAGTTGATTTTGTTGTGTGGACAACAGTAATTTGCTCCAGTATCAAAAAGTAGTGCAATATTTTGTCGTTATTGCGTCAATTCTGACGTGCTAAATATACCGTTTTAACTGGACGTATTTTCCCATTTTTAATTATGCCAATTTTGTGAATTTAAAATCCCTCTTGCCGAAAAAATGTGGCAAAAATACTTTATACTGAAAGTCCAGAATTTTTTTTTGGAAGGATATGATGCTGGTTGGAAGTTTATGCCAAATATGTGAAGCATTCTCAGAGAAAGCATTTATAATATTTTTCGCTTTATCTCAAGACTTAATTGTTTAAAAGGAAACAATTTATGCATTTTATTAAATCATGAAAATTATTTTTTTTTTAAACGATGTAAATGTGAATGAGAATGAATTTAAAAACACACTTCTTCAATCACATCAGAAGAACATCCTAACGGTTTACGATAATTATGCTCTTATATTTATTGTATCTGATTTAGCGCCATTAACAGCTATAAAGAATTTGGCGAAAGTATGACCTATAAGATGACCTATAAGAAAGTGTTATTTGAGATTCTTAGATCGAGGAAATGAGAATGTAGAAACTCTGCGCACTATTTGTGGAAGCGGACATTGTTTGAATTTGTGTAAGAATGAATGCTCCTATTTAGCTAAAGTGTAGGAGAGTAACAAGCCAAAGGAACTGTACTTGAAAGGTAAAAATCGTCCAGGACAAAAACATAGATGATTTCATAATCTGATTCCTGATAATCTAGATTAAGGTTGCTGCAATTCGGTAGGGTGGTCAATTTGAGTGATTGGTTCTAGAATTTGGAGAAAGGGTAAAAAGAGAAGAAAAATTCTTCCATACCTCTTTAATCATTTCCAATTTTCTAGATCTGTTCTATGTTGCATTACCACATGCATTCTCGCGCGAAATGAACAGAATTTAAAGGTATATCTAAGTATATAATTCTCTGAACAAAAGTACGAAATATCAAAAACAGAATATTGGGACTAAGAAACTACGCTTAAGAAATTTTCGTTTTCCCCAATCTTCCTTATAATTATTATTTTTTCTTGAACAATACGTTTATAGGGAAAAATACAAAAGATAATAACAGTTTATGTTCAAATATATGATGAGAACAATTGGGATGGTTATAATTAGAGTACCATTAATAATTTTGATAATTATAAATAAGGTTCTGTATATAAAAGAAAAAAATGAAGAGAACTGGTTGTATTAAACAAAAAAAAAATTAAAAAAAAAACGAGCAACTACTGAAGACAGGGAACTAAAACTAAAACAAAAAACACTTTGAGGTATGCTAGCATTATTGGCCATCGTGCGAGTAAGAGGGCAAGAGCAGGGGAGGAAGGAGTACATTATATTGGTCCATTAATCACTCCAAAATAGTACCCAAGTTGGGTTCCTTTTTCTCTTCTTTTAAGCTCCAACATCTCCTTGTACTTCAAACAGAGAGAGACCGAGATAGAGAGAGAGAAAGCAAAACCAATAATTACATTCTCTTACATAATTCTCTCTTTCTTCGAAATGTTCTTTTATGAAATGATGATAAACTTATTTATACCTTGAACTGTTTTAAACAATGCACAGTGGAGAAGGTAATATAAAGAACGGAATTTTGTACACTACCAAATTTGCCGCCATTAGTGATTGTAGTCAGATTTTCGAACGAAAAATTTCATGGCAATCGTAAGTTTTTTTAAGTTTAGGGATTTTTTTTTGGGGGAAATATCTGCACAATTTTAGAGCGCTAATTCTTGGCTTTCAGTTTAAAAATATCTTGTCAACAACTTCAAACACCACTTCATTATTTCTCTTGAGATCGTGGCTTTGATTGATTGTTTCTTTTCAACGCTGTTTTGATTTAGGTTTCAGATTTTCACATATAACTGTGGAAAATAAAAAAAAATATCTGAAGACTAGCAAACTGGTTAGACTCAAAGAAAAAGAGACCAGTTTTGATGACGGACACAATCTCAGATATTGTCCGCTATTTGCCGACTTAACCAACTGTTCTTTTTATATTCTTTAATTTATTTTTTAGATTTTCTTCCTGCCTCTCCCAGGAAAAAAACAATTTTCCATACAAAGTTTTTATTTGAACATTTCTCTTCTGAAAAATTTCACTTTAATGAGGAAAGAAATCTGCCACTTTATAATTACTGCTAAGTACGACGATGGTTCATATTTCAAAATAATAAGAAAAATTAAATCATTGTAAACATTCCGAGACTGAAGAAAAATTTATCAGGAAAAAAAAATGATATTCAAATCGTCAGGTCTTAAAATTGCAATGAGATGTTTGTATGGCAATGGCCAGAGGAGTTGTTTTAAAGCAAAATGAATTCTTTGTTGCTCTACGTTTCGGGTACTATTGGTGCCCTTTTTTAAGAGCTCTGTAAAATTTATTGGAGAAAAAGAATTACATCTCATTTATCAGGAAAATTTGTGAAATGTAAAATAAAGAAAAAAGAGAAAGATGTGTTAGTTATTGCATTACCTCAGAATTTTTTTATTTATTTTCATTTAAACTTGTTAAGAGGAATTTAATGTTTAGCTTTTCCGTAGTTTTAACTAGAAGAAAGTGAAAACTTTTTAGAGATTCGGTATCACAAAGAGATATTTGACTCAGAAAATTTGAAAATAAGAAAATAAATTTAAAACATTCTATTCTGTGGAATCTGTGTTTTCATTTGGAAAATTCCTTATGGTAATATTTATTGGATTTAATTATATATCGCTAAGGACAATAGAAAATTTAACACAAAAAATTGTCCCAAAAGTTTTGATCAATTGAAATTGCAGCGATATACCAATCAATTATCGGCAGTCCCCCACCCCAAGAAAATTTAAGTACAAAAATCTCTTATTTATCTAAATTGATCTTCAAAGTCACTACTTGTCTCTAGTGTTAACGGGCAAAAAAAAAAAAAACTCTCATCTGCAGAGGGATCTGTAATTGAACCCTCCAATAAATTACTCAGCACCAGCCGAACTCACGTTTCAAAAAAAAAAAGTACCTCCAGAAATTAAAAAAAAAAATTATCAATAACATTTTTTTTATAACATTACCATCATTTTTTAACTTTTTTTTGTTACTTCTTGATTTACTTTATGTTTCAGCGTGTGTGGTGGAAGGAAGTTCAAGGAATTTTTTTTTCCATCACACATAACCCTCATAATAATTATTAAACGTCGCTGGGAGGGGATTTGAATGCACTTCTAGGTATATATTATAATTTCAGGGATATAAAGAAAAAAAAAAAAAATTGAAAAGCAATTTAGCGAAACATAGACATCACAGTTTAAAGGAATATTCGCTTAAAGAAATATTTTCTTAAAAAAAGTGACAAATCTTCGGGATTAAATAGTAAGTATAAAACCAAGCATAAACACATTTCACGTTTTTTTGAGACAATGTTTGGGGGAGAAAAGAAAAGAGAACATTCAGTAATACGATATTTCGTAAAAAAAAAAAAAAAAAAAAAAATGCGAATAAAGTACGCAAAAAACCTATGGTACACTTCAAAGGTGAGTTAAAATCAATGAAAAAACAGGCATTCCAAAAAAAAAAAATGTATAGTAATTAGAAAGAGCTTAATAAAATTCATTTTTTATATTATTTTAACATCCCTCTACTATACATTCCATAAATTATAAAAATAAAAAAAAACAAAAAACAATTTTTCTATTACGATAGCAATTTAAATAAATAATTACAAACATTGAAATCATTAAATTTTTAAGAATAAATTTCTGAGTATCTCCTCGAGAACTTAAAATGAGCCCAGTCCATAAAAAGTTTCAATTTTTCAAAAAATATTTTTATTAAAAAATTATTAAATTTCTGGCGTTTCTTCTATTTAATTTTATTAAAAAAAAAAAAACTTTACGATTTGAGAAAGTTTTTGAATGACAATAATCTTTTACAAAAGCGATTTTATAGCAGGAGAATAAAACCGAATTAAAGAGTGACTTTTGGGAATACTTTGTATACTTATGGAGAGGCCGGTCTGCTTTTTGAACTTCTTCACTACATTGTAGAATGAAAGTGTTCTTACACGGTCTGTACTACGCCATTACACTTAATAATATCTGATAACATATATTTTATATTAACCTATATTATGTATATAAATGATTTAAAACATACGTGTTTTTATCGTATATTGGATACAATTAAAATAATTATGAATTGATTTAGGATTACTTCCACGCTTTATAAAACCAACAGCATAAAGAACGCTTAAAGACTTTAGGCATTCAAGTTTTGCTTCTTATTTCGGACTTAAATTTTACTTCAAATATCAGACTTTTTTTTTAATCTCAAAATTTGATGCTTTATTTAATTCTTAGCCGCTTCAAGATTTTATTTCTAATATATAACATATACAAAAAATTATGGAAGTATTTTTGAACACCTCGAAAATATTATACTATGTTAAAATTTGACTTTCAAGAGATGTCAAGATACTTTTTTTTTTAAAAAAAAAAAAACTTCACCGGCATTATCGTCGAATGCTATAATGACCTGAGAAATAATAATTAAAGAAGTAAAATTCAATTAACCATTAAAGCGTTAAAAAAAAATTATCTTGATAGATTTAATTCCGTATTTATTTAGTATTATATTTATAATTTTCAAAATAAGACATAAATGGATAAATAAGATATGATTTTATTAAAGTATTTTTTTTTTTTATAAATATATTTTTTTATATAACTAAAAATTACATCTATTTCCGTGTTGTTCCATGACGCAGTTATTCTAATTTAAAAAAAAAATTAAACTATAAAAGCATTTTTAACTATTATCTATTACATTACACTTAATTTATTATTATTATTATTATCATTACTTAAAAACAAAAAAGTAGTTTTTTTAGATAATTATTATATTTTTAAATAAATTAAAATGAAAAACAAAACAAAAATTCTTTTATAATAATTTCTAATTACTTTAAAAAAAAATTATTAAATTTAATAAACTATAAATTAAAATAAACTTATTAATAAAATGGATTTTTGTTTAAATTCAAATTAATTAAAATTATGATTAATTACTGAAATAATTACAATTAAAAATTTATAATTCAGTTAATTAATATGATGAGTACAAAAATTTTTGTCTAATAAATCTTAATTAGTAATAAATTTAAATTAATAAATAAATTAAATACAATTAAATGGGGGGAAACAAATTAAAAAAAAAAAAAAAATATTATCAAAAAGCACGTGGGTAGTTACCGGGGCGCTAAAACGGCGCCAAACTTTGAAAATCTAAACATTACATTTTTATTAAACAGTATATTCACATTTTGTTATAGTTTTATAATTTAATAAAAATAAAATAAAGTTGTAAAAGAAAAAAATAAATAAATAATAACTAAGAAAATAATGTAAATAATACTGACTCACCTTTTTAAAAAACTTGTGGTAAAGTGTGGAAAAAACTGCCAGATTTGTGACTTCCTTTTTGTTTTTATTTCAATGTTTATAATTTTTCTTATTTAATTTTTTTTTTTGCCCCGGATAAAACGAAAAGAAAAATTGACCGCAACAAAAACAAAATAAATAAGTAACAAACACAAACCAAAATAAACTGAAATCGAATAAACTTGAAATTTATTGAAGTTTCAAATAGGCAGACGATGTAAACGTTGACACATCTTGAATCACAAAATTTTAGGGACGTATTAATAAAAAATATAAATAAAAAAAATAAATAGTTTTTAGAAATCCTTCTTCAAAACAGAGACGTAACTTCCAAAAAAAAAAAAAAAACAATAAAAAATAACTAAGCCCCTCCCCGAGATGAATTTATATTGACTTTTTCCAAAAAATAAATAAATAAAAAATACGTCTTTTTTGTAAAGTTATTGACTTTAATTTTTTTTTCTTTAACTAAACAAAAAGGAAAAAAAAAAGTTGTACAAAATTTTTTTATTATTACAAACAACCCAAAAAACGACTTTGCCAAAAACAAAACAAAAATAAAATAAAATATTATATTCCGGAATGCTTTTTAAAGGACTCAATACAACAGTCGACAGACAACTAAAACAGTATAGCAATAGAAGGAAGTGGGCAGAGGAGGTCCGTTTATCACTTCGTGACCGTTCGTTTATGTTCGATTTTGTTCGTTTATTATCGTTATTACTCGGAGTTGTTTTTTTTTTTAATTTGTATATGTACTGGGGATTGTTTTCTGTAACGTATTTATGTGAGTGAGGAGGGAATAATTCTCTTGACATTTAATGAAGTATAATTTTTTTTTTTTTTAATTATTATTATGAATAATAATTGTAGTGTTTGAATTGTGTGGAAGAATATACTAAATATTGTTACTGAGTTTCTATTCCAGAAGTTGTGTGGAAGTGATATCAACCCGAAGAAGTTCGATGGTCAACAGCGACTAACACTCAGTGGACAACTATGCTAATTCTTCTTCAGTAGCGCCCCCTCCCATAGCATTTATTGTTCATTTTTAAATTTATTATTTTAAGTATATTTTTTGTTTTTAATTTGTAAATTACAGAAACTAATTAATAAATAAGAGTTAATTAGAAAAATAATTAACTGATTAGATTTCAAGTCTTAATTTAACTTTTATAAGAAGCTATACCATCTGGAGGGCTCTGCCCCTTACGAATTCACTGATTATCTATTCTTAAAAAAAGGATCTTTTCATTTAAGGGAATCTAAAGATTTGATTAAGCAATAACATATAACATAAAGATTTAAAATTAGAGGTGTCTTCTTTCTATATAACCAACTGAGAGGTCATCCTGTGTTTTTTATTTACAACTAGGTACTTATCTCTCATTAAAGGTGATTTTTAACCTTTGTATGGGGGAGAGAAAATATTCGGAGTGAAAAACACTAACTTAGATTCTTTTAGGGGATAGTGAACTACGACCTATTGTGCACTCCAAAGACTTCTCAGTGCAGTGCCGGCCTTCCGCGACCAGTGACTTCAGTTTCAGACGTCACTGCCCAACACCGTGGAATCACTTAGAAAAAGAAAAAAAATCTAAGCTAATCTAATCTAAAAAATCGGCTAGATTCGAACACGGAATCTCTGCATGGGAGTCTGTCCAGTGCACTCACACTGAGCTTACCCCTTCCCAATACATTCTAATGACAATTTTCCTTTCAAATTTGGTATTTTCACAATACATATGGGTTGGTCTTAATATTACTGGATGGTAAAACCGTACTGCTAGCCTGCTTAAAAGGATGGAGCTGGAACTGCTCTGACTATTGAGGTCCGTGTAGGACGTATTAAGCCTTATGCCACTCTTTCTTTCAATCTAATCTAAGTAAATCAAAATCGGTTCATGAGATGATCCAGTTTAATACAACTGTTGAGTCCAAAATTTGCGGATAAATTTGATGGTGATTCCATTACATTTCCCTCTAATGTGCTTTTTCAGAATATTGCCTGCTTCTTCAAAATGTATAATTATACTTACTTAATTACTAAAAAGTGCGACAATTCAGAGTACGACCTGGACCTCCTCAATAAGTTTTTCCCATTCCTGTCGATCTTCGGCCATGATGCGCCAGCTTCTTACACCAGCCCGACGCAGATCTTCCTCTAAATCGTCCAACCATCGAGGCCGAGGGCACCTTCGTATCCTTCCTGCTGGCTTTCCATACAAAAGTTTTCTCGGGAACCTACTTTGAGGCATTCTCTCCACATGGCCCAACCATCTTAATCTTCCTTTTTTTTATATGGGCCACTACCGGCTCACGAAATAGCTGCTTTAACTTCTCATTCTTTCGTATTTTCCACACACCATTTACACATCTTGGGCAGTATATTTTTTTTTCGAAACTTTTCTTTTCCAAACCCTGAGAATCTAATAGAATATGTATAATTATAATGAGAAATAAATTATACTGCTGAAATACTGAGATTAAGGGAAATAAGTTGATAGACACTGCGGATGACCTGAACAATTTGATATTATTCTCGTGATTTTCTAGATAACAAAACCAGCGGGTGACTTTAAACTTGTACTTATCGTTCATTTGTTAGTTAGTACAGTTTAGGGTCTGCCAGCTGTTTAATATTGAAGGATAAATATTTAGTACAAATATGAAGTTTCAAGAAAATTAATCTTTAAAAACAATAAGAACTGTCTGCGATTTTATCCGTTATAGCATGTTTATTTATGCTTGTCCTGTCCGATTTCGGATTCTCAACCATCGTCAAAGTAAGGCTATCAAGTTCGTAAGAGAGTTCACTTCACTGACTGGCCTTACTCTGGCGAAGGATGAGAATCCGAAACCGATCAGAAACAGCATATATACACACGTTACGACGGATAAAATCCCAGATATTATCCAGCATTGCCGGACCCCTCCACATCCTCAATAAGAACTGTATTAGGAGAAATTCTTGTCAATGTTTCCCGCTATATTTTTCTTCACATCCTAACTGAATTTCCTCTATAAACATCCAAAAATCGATAATGATATTTATAACCAAAATTGAATAACAATTTTTTGAATATAAACCTTATTAATAAAATACTGTTTGATAGTAATATAGAATCTAAAGTCAAACATATTTATAGAATATCTCATATGCATATTAATAATTAGATTAATACAAGAAATTGTTTGCAGTTTTCTGCATTATATATTTAGATGTATGTATAAAATTGGTCTATATTAACATTTCATAATGCAATGCATCTATTTCATTTGGAATGCATATTAAATTAATTTTAATTGGAAATTATAAATTACCATGTCATTGTAGTTTATTAACAGATTTACAGCTAATTAGAAAATCAAATTCTTTCTTCCTTCTTACTTATTAATTTTTTCTGAAAACGGAAATAAATTAATAATCTCTTTGTTTTTGGTTGAGAAAATTTATTTTAAAATAGATATTGTGATTTTTCTTTAACAATTTCTTTAAACCAGATAATACCGTTATTTTTAGGATTTTTAAATCTATTTTTAAACATCATCATTCTTGAATTTAATAGACTACTGCGACTACTGCCAATTCAATTGGTGGCCTGTTGAATTACATTGAGTTGCTTAAAGAACACAAAAAATCAATCTTCATGGGACAATCTCAAGTCAAGCAAGACATGAACGTTACGAAACTAAAATAAATAGTGTAAACATGAAGAAGAAGAAGAAAGAAACTTACACAAATTCAATACATACGACATTTAAATTAAACTATTTCAATAAACCTAGTTGTCAAAGACTGTACATATGATAATTCCCAGGGAATCCAAGATAATTTGCTCCGCCAGCAGGGACAGATTCTCTTTGTCAATGCCGACGTCATCAAAAAAATTTTGTAGCAGCCACCTGAGAGCCGAATCATAGACCATGAAAACTACAAAGTACCTTTTTCCAAATTCGTGTCTTGGAGAAAGCTAATGCACTTCTCCATTAGTCGCTCTTTTTTCTTGATTGATCCGCTTTCCCTGGTCTAGATCGTTGCTCTCATATCTAATCGTAGGACCAACAACTTGCGCAGATAGACTGTTTTGATCGAATGCAAATAATATCTTGAGACCCCGTTTTTGTCTACTCAGTAGACCTCCTCGCAGCATACATTCTTTTTTCTTTTAGTAACTCGATGACCTGTTACGTTTGACATTATGGTGTTGATGAGTGATGAGAAGTATGTTGTTCGGGCATGTTACCAGCCCACTCCAGTTCCAGAAGCTCCAGTATTTTCAACTTCGAGTATTCTCTAGGTTATTCCAAAACTCCAGTTTCGGTCTTATCTACCGCATTTGCGGCAGAGGAGCCCAAAATCTCGCAACGCCTGATTGCCGACACCTGAGTGTGAGCGGAGTGAAACATAATTCAAGCTCAGCTTCAGTGCATTAGTCCATTCAGAAATCTGATAGTAATTGTTTTTCACAACAAATTAACATAAAAGCGTTATCACCAAAATTATAGAGGAATTGAAAGAGATACGAGTATTTTTTATCATTCTACGTTTTCTTGAGATTTATAGTAGTAAAAGGTTCTGATAACTACGTTTCGTTTGAATCACAATATTCAATCCCATTCGCCCAGACAGGCTATAAAATGGAAGTGTAAACTATTGTCTGTAGCCCAGTAGTGTTGTAGAAGTTGCGTGAGAGAGAGTTTAGTTCTGTCCACTTAAGTCGCCTATGAAGAGTCAGTCGTGGATCTGGTGGATATCAGTCACACCACTGGTAGAGGAATTAGCTATTATTATGGACTGTAGTGGACCAGCCACTTCTTCAGGGATCTTGGCGTCCTCATGGGTAGGCTAGCCTAAAGACAAAAACATTTAAATAGGCACTCCCTTCTAAAACTCATAAAATAGGTTGGGCAGAGCTAGTTGATGTATGCTACTGTTTGGGTTTGACGTATCCTTAGGCAAACTCTACTTCACTAATATATACAAAGCCAGCTCTTGGAAGCACAGAGCCTCTCTTAATTAATACATTCAAATGGTTAAAAAAATAATTATTTTCTTAATTAAATTATTATATAGTTTAATGAATAATGATATTATTATCAATATAATAATTATTTTGGAGATGGCCGTGATAGCCTGTTTCATTTTGTGGTCATCCACCGGTTTCGGGCATTCGCCCGTCATCCGGATGTCTTCATAAAATCAAGTTTATACGCTGTATGTTATCAGATTCTGCTCTATGCAAATCTGTGTTATCGCACTCTTTTTATCAAAACATCCTGATGATGGGCGAACGCCCGAAATCGGTCGATGCCAGCTTCAAAATGAAGCTGGCTATCACGGAAAATATCTCCGATGCTTTGCAGCTCTGGGGACTCATCCACAAAAAATAATAATTATGTAACAATGTACACAAAATGAGAGAAAAAAGAGAACGCCCCACACAATGCAAAGTGATGTACCATATAGTGAAATAAACATTCTGGGTAATTATATATTTTGGTGCATCAAATAAATGACACAAATCTCTATTTCCAGCCATATTGCAGATATAATATTGCGTGGGAAATGAAACTACAATTAACATTTAAATATAGTAAATAGTTTTAAAACAATAAACTTCATTGTACAATAAACTCTATTCCACCAAATACAAACTTCTGTAGTTACAGAAAACACTGCCCATCACCGTACTGTGAGCTGTAGAGGCTCCTAAGAAGTTAATGTCTAAGGGCGACACCGCTAAACTCAAACCGGTTGCCTTCGCGTGGAAGCCCTGCGCACTGCTGACTAATTCCCTATCTGGAATGATAGGCCTAATTCTAAACTGCCATTTTAAGTTTACTGGGAATCGTTACAAGCGATTCCAGATAGTAATGATAGTGCCTCTAAATCTACACGCCAACAAGTATTTGATTAGTGAACATGCATTTTCTTGTATTACTGTAGGCACAAATTAAAGATTAAGTAAAAATTCCAAGTTTGTAAAACTAAATTTGTTAATTAGAATTGTAAATATAGCAACACGAAAATGTCATGTGAATGTATCACAATAGATCGATTGTTATTATTATTTATATTTTTTTTTGGCGCATCGACGTGGCGATCATTAGCGCCCCTAATCATTTTATTCTTTCTCGTTCTGTGCCACTCGAGCTGGATGGCACTTGCTAACCTGTGTGTGTGGCTTCCACAAACAATACCTTGCTCAGCAAGACCGGCTGGAGCCACAGGTTTTCGACAATCAACCCACACATCCCCTCTTATATAAAATTATTATTATTATTTAATTTAAGGCGCGTCAACATCTATGGTCATTGCCGCCTGCAGTCTTCTCAGTGCTCTGCCAGCTTCAAGACAGTGTTCTCTCGTTACAGACAACACTGTCCATAACCGTACAGTGAATTGCAGAGGCTCCTAGGAAGAAAAAAATCTAAGTGCAGCACAGCTGGATTCGAACCCAGGACCTCCGCATGGGAGTCCCCGTACGCTAACCACTTAGCTGTTCTCTTCCCTTATTATTATTACCTCTCTGGCTATAGGTTGATTCTAGTATCAATCAAAAATCGCTTAAGATTTTTTTTTTTTTAACGGATTTAAAATATTTAAAGGTAAAGTTGTATCACTTAATAAATCGTCTACTTCACATTTCAATAACCTAATCTTTTTCTCCTGTTATAAAGTGAATGAAACCAAACATTTGAAATATTTCTTTGTTTTTAGGTTTTAGGAAGAGCAATTTTTTTTATATTATAAATTAGTAATTATTTAACAACCATTCCTAATAAAAAAATTTTAATTTGTTTCTATAAAGTTAATGTCCTGCATAATTCTTTAAAAATAAATAATTTATACTTTAGCAAATTCCTAAATATACATATGTATATATATACAAAAAATAATTATTATTAAAATCGATTCACCTAATAAAAGATTCAAATATGTAAATTAATCGATAAAGAGAATGTTTTTATTTATTATTTATGTGCCTTCAAGTATTTTTTTTTTTCTTTTTTCATATAATTAATAACCAATTTAAATTTTGAAAATAAATAATATTGCCTTTCTTTATTTTTAATTTATATTTACTTTATGAAAAAACAAAAAAATAATGTGATAGATTTATGGAATATTATATAAATAGAATGTTTATTTTATTTTTTTTAATTAAATGCAATTAACTGATATATGGATTTTGTAAAATTATTCTTACATGATGAGACATGATGTTCCCCATTGGTAATATTTTCTTCATTCTTTTTGGTCTCCAGATATTTTTATCTTATTTTTTTGTTGTTATTTTCTCTTCCTTTTTCCACTGCCTACATAAATGTTTTAATTATCATTTCATTTAAAGATTCATTTATGTAAATATAACGCCATGTTCCAAACCTTCCCTATTTTTTATTTATTTTTAATTCTATTTCTCTTATTTAAAAAGTAAAATAAAAGCTTTTATATAAATTATATAGCCAATACAGATTCACTTATTTAAATAATATTAATGATTAATAAAAATATTCTTTTAATATCAGCTGATTTATTATGACAGTTCATTAACAGCTGTTTTTTTTAAGTTAAATATAATTTTCATTTAATTTTTTTTTTTTTTTTTTTTGTAGCCAGCTGATTTGCATTAACTAAGTATTTACTACATCTGGCATATATGGCGTTCCGCTTCTTTTATTTAGATTAAATAGGGGTTGAAATAAACCTTTCAACATACAAATTAACAACTGCACCAAGAGAAAAAGGAGCTTTTTTTTAAATTCTTCAGCTGAAGATACAAAATAGATATCTCTAACCCAGTATTAGCGTCATGTAATAGAAGTAGAATAATGATTAATGATGGGAATTATGAATTGTGGAAATGGTGTAATTGAGAACATACATACGGGCACTATATACACAATTATATATTAGCTATTACTTGAGAGGAAAGAAGAGTGACACAACGAAGATTTACGATTTATTAGAAATTTGATGGTTTCCGTTAGCGTTGATCTCGTTTCCGGGATTTTTGGGGGTTCTCTGGGGGAGCTGTAATGTTAGGCTTTCCTCTGAAATTCCTCCACAGTAAAATTTATGGTTTTACAATTAGTAAGGTATACTCATGTATTACAAGATTTTCAAATTTTAAGAAAATCAGAACCGGAAGTTTACTTCACGTAATAAGTTTCGGAGTGTGGGAGGGGGGGATTTTCTTAAACGGCTCCCACAAATTTCTTTAAACTTAGAATACTAATTTCATAGATATGCTATATTCATCTATAATTTTTATTTCATATATTTCTATGTAAAAATTTATTTATTTGGGTTTCTATGGCATCTGTGGTTTTGAATTTCAAAAATATAATTCGGGTTTGATTTTTTGCCATTATCTTATGTAATTCAATAAGGACTAGCTGGGGATTTACAAGAGAACCCCAACATGTACCCCGATCATTACTACATTTTTGTTAGAGCAATTTGTTATCTAGTGGCTAGCGAACTCGTCTCCTTTGATGCGAGAATTCAGGGCTCGATTTCCCTTGAGGGTTCGAGTAAAGTCGGTGTTGACCCAGCACTGTGATAAAAAGTGGGAATTACTTTTAAGTGGTAACACTTATTTGCATTACTTTTAAGTATCACTTAAAAGTAAGTGATAGCACTTAAATAAGTAACTTACGTTAAGTGGTGTTACATTTTGTATTACAAAGAAATTTGATGAGGATCGGTCAAGAATCAAAGTTCCCTGTCTTTATCAAGGCTTTAATACAATAGATAGTCGTGACGATGTAGAGAAGACAATTGTTACAATGCAGAAACATAAAAAATGAACATTTAAAGTTACTACTTTCTTGACTTAAATCATCAAGAGAAAAAAAAATGCAAAACAGAACATTTTTTTTCTGTAGATGCTTTAAGACAAGAAAGTAGTAACTTTTAATGTTCATTTTTTTATGTTTCTGTGATGTAGATGTAGATTGTTGTACGGGATTATCGCACTGCGACCTGAAAGATCTATTGTGCCTCCCTGGAGCCTTCTCAGTGCACTTCCGGGCTCCAAGCAGTGTTCTCTAGCTACAGACAACACTGCTCATCACCGTACAGTGAGTTGTAGAAGCTCCTAGGAAGAGAAAATCTAACGGCAGCATGCTGGATTCGAACCCGGGACCTCCACGTTCTTAGTCCACCGCGCTACCATTGAGCTTGTGTTTGTCCTTGTCTGTAAAGTGTAGAGTGTATGTAGTTTAAGTGTAGTGTGTACTGTTCTGACGAAGTGCATGGAGTACTGAGCTGTGGTAACCCGTGGGGTCGCTACTCCTCAAGTAACTGCATGCAACAGATACTCCTTGCGGGTTTCACGATGTAATAAATGTGTATGTTTAAAAATTCTTTCTCCACATCGTCACGACTATCTGTTATATTAAAGCCTTGATAAAGACAGGAAACTCTGTCGAAACGTTGGCATAATTAAAGGTTTCTTTCTTTCTTGACCGATCCTCATCAAATTTCTTCATAAAAATAATTCATCAACGGTCAACAAATACTTTTATATTACTTTTTGTAATAACCATACTTGCAAGAAAATAGTTGGTAGCGCACCTCGGTAGCAAAGTCAGAACTAAACGACGATGGAACCGTGGCGTGCTTACCACAAATCGTCGCCCGGCAAGCCTTGGTCCT
This sequence comes from Triatoma infestans, assembly GCA_011037195.1. Taxonomy (NCBI): domain Eukaryota; kingdom Metazoa; phylum Arthropoda; class Insecta; order Hemiptera; family Reduviidae; genus Triatoma; species Triatoma infestans. The sequence continues at coordinate 102,827 of JAAEAF010003608.1, read as the reverse complement.
TCTTGGGCTGTTGTGCCATAGGTTTGTAGGGCAATTTTTGTGATAAAAGTTCGAAATTATTCCCTTTTTTTTTTTTTTTTAAATAATGTTATTAACCACATTAAGAAGAAGACGTTTGAATATGTCACAGTACCGGAAACTTATGATTTATCTTAAAATTTTGCTCACATATTATGCACACCTGTTGCCTTGCTATGTGAAACAATTTTTCGCGGGAAAATCGATTTTAAGGGCTTCAGTGGAGAATTGAAACCGTTACTATAATTGGATACCTAATTACAGTAGTAAGGAACAGAATTTTCTGTTGGAAATAATTATGTTATAGCTTTATTATTATATCTCATTAACACCACTTCCGCTAAGATGCACCATATTCAGAACAGGAATTTATTCATTTCATGCTAATAGAAATATAGCATTAATCGGTAGAAAAGTAGTTCTACTATGTCGACGACAACTAATGTGCCATTAGTTAGTCATGAAATTCTACGCACGAAAAACATAGATTTGTATAGTTTTTTGTTTTTAATGAATTCTAACTTCATTATGTTTCTGTAACAAAAGAACTGGAGAAAGACAAAATCTTAATACATATATACATTTCTCCCCTCACTGGGCACCAAGACCGGAACGGACGATAGAAAGGTAAGGTAGGTAGTAAGTAAAAGAGGAAGTATATTGCGGCTGGTCGGGGACTTAAACTTCAATGAATGTGTGAGGAGACTACAGACAGACAGACAGCTGATTAGTGTCGGAGGGAGCGGCAAATAGAAGAGAGAATGTTAGAGAGGGAATGCTGAGAGACAGGTGTAACAACATACTTGCTTCTTTGAAACACTCCAAACTATATATATATATAAATAATACAAAACAACTACTCTACACATATAACCAATCTCTCACACTGTCCTCACAACTCGCTCATTCTCTCACAATCTCTCTCTCTCTCTCTCTCTCATGTGTATATATTCTCTTTATTTCTTCCACCACCAATATACAGAACAATTCCAGTGTTGCCAACTTCATCTTTGTTTACATCTTTTTCCCTTTTTATTTATTTTTTCACTTTTCATTGAAAACACTATAATACGTACCATATTTAGGCTTCCTAATTTACATATTTTAAACATTTTTATACTAATTATTATTATATTCTACATGATTTGAATTTCTGTAAATAAATTACGATGTTCAAGTTCAAGAAAACATTTGTTGTTCTTTTTTGCATTTATTTTTAACAATTTTGTAATAACCATGAATGCTTGATTAGTATTAATTAAACATATTAAGAAAATTCGTTAAGACCTTGCTTTAATTAAATAAAAAAAAAAATATAAATCTTAAATGGAAAATTTTCTATAAGCAAATTATTTATATTGATTTATAGAGATAATGAACTGTTTTTATAAAGTGGGGAAAAACCACAATGAAATATCCATTGAACAGGATATTAACTGGGAAACTTTAGTAAAAATCTGTTATGAAACACTCATATGATGGTATGGTTGAAATGATTACACCGTCAGTGTAATATTTGAACCGTTTCACTAATATTTGAAATTTAACGACACAGATCCCACACAACTTCCTAAAATCCATTTTTCACGTATGATACTTCAATAATTAGTAAGGAAAAGTAATGATGAAATTAATACCTGTGCAAACAGCAATTCTTTAAGTTATTGTTGTGGTTGGTTCTGCAGAGCTGGAAAACATCAGAGATATTCTCCGAAACAATCTGCTTCTTTGGAAGCGTTTGGTCTGCTTCTGCGTTTTGGGCGTTCGTCCATCATCAGAATGTTTTTGTCAAAACAGTGTGATCACATATACTTGCATGGTAATGATATCCTTCGAACCCTTCCTCTCTTACCCAGAAATCCCGCATGTCTCGTACCCAGGCGAGTGTTCAGTTAATACCGAACGCCCACTAGGTTAGGACAATTAGGCGATTCCAAAGCAGACTCAAGACTATTTAGTGGGAGGAAAGTGCCTTCAAAGGTGCTTGGCTATCGGAGTACATGGCCACTTTTCTTCTCTCCAATCCTTGCCTTAGAATCTACTTAGCGCAAAGTTGTATCGCCACTACTTCGGCCTGAAATACCGTGGCGTGTTTTCCCTCCATCTTAACCATTGGCCTGTCTCCATAGAACCCAGTCAGAGTTTTGGAGCCGTCCTTATACCAGACCGAGTTACCGAGCATGGGGTGGTCACTATCACAATCGCCTCTGTTCGGTATGACAATTTGGAATTTCTTTATGAATACACATTATCATTAAACTTGGTAAACAATAACTACACGTATAGATTTTATCACTTTGTTACGAACCGTTTACCCAAGGGTTATTATATCTTTCGTCAACAAACAATAAAAGTCGTTTGATTAAGTTTAGGATCTTCCATTGAATTCAGATTAAAGACAATTAAATATTTAGTAAAAATTATAAGTTATAAAAAGAAAATTTGTCAATAATAATTACGTATATATAAAACTTGCAGCGAGAGGAAGTCGTGTGAGTGTTTATACCGATTCAACATCTCTGGTGGTTAGATATGGCAACAAGAAGGCACCGGGCAGCGTTCCTTCCTTACAGACAACATTTCTCATCGCCGGACTGTGAGCTCAAAATCCAGAAAGATTTAAACGTGATATTCCGTTTTAGGCATTCACTAGCGCTTCTGACACGAAGATTTCGATCAAAATCTATCAACCGGATGTGCGAATTTTACAGAGTGTTCTTCCCCCTTAGGTTTTCGCGATTTTTTACTCGGAAAAAGGCTTCAATGATTTTCTTTAAACGTCGTATCCCATTGTAATAGGATCCAAAAAGAGGGATCCTGTTACAATATTTGCACACGAACAAAAGCCTGGGCAAAATATGGGATCCTGTTACAAAATTTGAAACACTTCCCCGGAATAGTTGATTTCTGGGTATGCTGAGACTGTTTTTGGGAAGAAATAGCAACATTAAACTTCCCTTTAAAGTACCATTTCAAAAAAAATATTATGGTTATACTAACTGTATAATGTTGAAATATTACTGTAGAATGTTGTAGCATTGCTAGAATTCCAAATTTTAGAGAAAATCGGCTAACCGTAAGTGCGACTTTACAGAGAACATTTTTTATAGTTTGGGGGGGGGTCCTTTAAACTTGGCACGCTACTGCTCAGATATAGATCTGTCACTCTTTTCCCGGAACAAATTGATTTCAGAGGTGTTTCTGAGGAATATGTGGCGCTACATTTCAAATATTGCAATTTGATCCGGTATTTTATCCGTCATAGCATGCATATTCATTTTGTTCCTGACCGGTTTCGGATTTTCATCCATCATCCAGAGCACATTCACCATCACCAGCACATCCAGAGCACAGAGTTCACTTCAACGCAATGTTTCTGTTACACTCACACTTGTTGGTTTGTTGGTTGTATATATGTGCGGGAGGTTATAAGGTTATGTTACTATGTGTGTATGTTTCATGACAAAGTGGAATTATTATAAAATGTGATTAGACATTAGATAATAGTGTATAATAAATAGCATGTATTGAAGAAATTTATATCCAAATTTTAATAGTGGTGTTAAGTATGCTCAGTGTTTTAAGTCATTTTTATTACGGGGGGGGGGGGATAAAGCATCTCTAATTTGCCTCTGCTGCCAACCTTCATACATATCTTGATTCTTAAATTATCAATTTACCTACATATTTTCTTGTATTAACCCTGCTTGTGTTTCACAATTATTTACTACTTGTACAAGCTTTTGACTGTCCATAAACTTTGCATTGCCTTTCTTTAAACTTTATCCATTCTTATTAGTGGGGTATACTCCTGAAATTTTTTATTGTCCCTCCCCTAATAAAAATGACTTGATGAAGCACTGAGCAAACTTAACACCACTATTAAAATTTAATTATAAAGTATCCTTCAAAATATGCTATTTATTATACAGTATTTTCTAATGTCTAATCATAATTTATAATAATTCCATTTTGTCATTAAACACACATACAAATAGTATCAATAACCGTATAACCTCCCCACATATATACAACAAACAAATCAACAAGTGGGAGTGTATCAGAAACATTGCGTTGAAGTTAACTCTCTACATGAACTTGGTAAATTTGCTTTGACGATGGATGAAAATCCGAAACCGGTCAAGAACAAAATGAACATGCATGCTACGACGGATAGAATACCAGATGTTATCCAGCAATGCGGGCCCATTCACATATTCAACAGTTAAAATTTGAGTTTGTGCGATTGTTTTGAGGCTAAATTTTTTGATTAGTTGTTCAAATTTCTACCTGCTATTTGTGCCACCATATATTCCACACCACCATCTCTACGTTTGAGGGCAACTCAGTAAACAATTTTCAAGTTTCAATAAAGAAAATGTGTCAATTTTACAATTATTATATTAACTGTATCAAGAGAAAGTCGTGTGAGTGTTTCACTCCAGGTTTTTGCTGTTGTATGCAAGACTTAATTTTGTAAACAGGTTATTCCTAAAAGCCAAGTAAATAGAAATAATTATAAATGTAATATATATAAAATTTATTTAATTTGTTAAAAAAAATCAAACCGTTGAATTCATTACATCATGACAACATATTGTAAAGGGCACTTACATCATGTATAACTAGTCAGAATGCTATATAACTGCGGAATATAGGAGAGATGCCAGATATAGTGCCAAGTGTCTTCAATCAGTTATCGTATACCATGTTTAGGGGAGCGTTTCAATATTCACCGATTTAGATAATGGATTGTACGGCAAAGATGCACTTATCTAGGTATAGTCATTGTCCGAAATTGATCCCTAGCAAAATCTATGATTGATTTTAGATGTCGTACATGTCAAAATCTAAGAAGATTCACCCACATGTATCTGATGAATAGTTGAGAAATCCAGTTATAGGGCATATCCATATATATATATGAGGATATACTATTTGCGTTTTGGGGCTGTATAGCATGTTTTAATGTCATAGTTATAATGGGGGGGGGATAATATTCTTATTTTTCATCTTTTTAGTAGATTTTCTCTTACTCCTAGTAACAGGAAGTACTGTAATTGGGTCAAATTTTTGATATCGATTTTTTACCGGAAATATCCATTTTGAGGTTCCCTGAGTCCAAAAAAGTGGTTTTTTGAAAATGGTCTGTGTGTGTGTGTGTGAACAGCACAGCTCAAAAACCAAAAATCTCAAGAAGTTCAAACTTAATATTCCATCTGATCCCACCATGGGATCCGACAGTACATTAACTCAAACGTCAAAACTCTCCACCCGGAAGTACCAGTTTACTTAAAAATGGCTCCAACAATTTTCTTTAAACTAGGTCAATCAACTACACTTACAAAGATCTACAATTTGAAACATTACTCTGGAAAAATTCATTTGGGAGAAAGGTGGGGTTAGGTTTTCCTTCAAAGTGGTATTTCAGTTTATTACACAATTCTATCACCTAAGTAATATTAATTAGAATTAAATATGTTGTTGGGATTCCGAGTTTGAAGACAATCTTTTTACTGAAATATATTTTTCAATGTTGTTGTTGTGGTCGGTTCCGCAGAGCTGGAAAGCATCAGATATTTTCCGCATAGCCTGCTTCTTTTTTGTGGTCATCGACCGGTTTCGGGCGTTCGCCCATCATCAGGATGCTTGTTGTCAAACATAGCAAATCACTCATTTTAGTGTAACTAAATTTGCTCTGTGAAAATCTATGTTTATCACACTGTCTGACAAAAAGCATCCTAATGATGGGCGAACGCCCGAAACCGATCATGACCACAAAAAGAAGCAGGCTACGACGGAAAATATCTCTGATATTTTTCACGTTCTGCAATTATTTTAAAATTGCTCCCAACGATTATTCTCTAAACTAATTATGTAAATTATACATATAAAGAGCCACAACTTTTATTTGCAAAATTTCTCCGGGTAAACTCATTTAAGGAAGCTTAAGTGCTACCTTAGATGATTATACAAATTCTACCGTCTAGACAAAATTAATTAGAAATAAAATGATGTCAAAATTCCAAGTTTCAAGGAAATTAATAAAACCGGAAGTGCGTGCGTTTTTACTGAAAAGTTTTTTTTCCGTTTTCACGATTTTCTCCATAAAAACCCCGTCACATTTCATTAAATTTTGATATACTGACTGTAAAATTTGTCAATTACAATTTTGATTAGGTGTAAAGATGTAAAGAAGATTCGGGGGCTTAGGGGATTGGCTTGCTGTAGGGGTTGGCTTCTTTGAGCTGGCAAGCCAGCTTCCGTATCTACTTCGAGGAAAGTTGATAACGTTTAGGATCTCAGCCTCCACCTTTTGCAACTGAGCTGGGGGAGGTAGGCTTCGGCTTAGTTCAACAAGAATGTGGGCCGGATACAAACACTTTGTGGGTCGCCAGTTTGTGACCCCTGGTTTAGATAAAAAAAAAAAAAAAAAAAATGCAAACTATAGATACTATTAAAAAACGCCACTAACAAAGTAAGAGAGAAAAAAAAATCCGCCGCAATCATACAAAAAACACGATAATGGATAATTTTTTACTTTTTTGTTTTGTTTAAATAAAAGAAAAAATAATACAAAAATTAGAAATATGTACGTAATAAAGAAGCGTTATTAAATATTACATAAGAAAATAATAGCATTCATTAGGAAGAAAAAAATAAAATCGTACAACCTTGAAATGATTCAAGTATTTATTTCATTATTAATTAATAATTTTTCCACATGTTCTTTATTTTAATTATTTATTATTATTATTATTTATTAAATTATATCTTAAATTTGTGATTTTTATTTATGACATGTTGGTTATTTATTTATATATATATATATTTAAAAAAAAAACAAAAAAAACTTTACTTCAATGAATAGATAATTAGCTTTAATTAAATATAATTATTGATAATAGGTTCTTTATCAGTTTTATCATTTTTTTTTTAATTATCTCATATTCTTTTAACGCATTGTTAATTTTTCAGCTATTATTATTTTCTGCTACGACATAAATATATATATTATATATATACATAACAATAGTTTTTAAAATGCCTATTATCTAATTAAAAAAATTTAGTATATTTTTGAAGGTCTTTAAATTCTAATATAAGGGGAGAGAATAGCTAAGTGGGTAATGCGTTGGACTCCACGCGGAGGTCTCGAGTTCGAGTCCAGTGCTACCCTTAGATTTCTTTCTTCCTAGGAGCCTCTACAGCTCACTGTCCGGTGATGGCCAGTGTTGTCTGTAACGAGAGAACACTGTCTGGAGGCCGGCAGTGCACTGAAAAGGCTCCGGGCGCTAATGACCCTAGATTATGACGCGCCTTAAATTAAAAAAAAAAAAAAAAATAGCAACTACCGGGTCTAATACAAGAATCCAAACCCTGGTCTTCTTATATACCTCTAAGATTCACCATATTCTGATAAAATCGGACAAAAACCTTAAAGGGGAAACAGCCTAAGCTTTTTCACAGACCTTCTGTTCTGGCCAAAGGCCATGGAACCTAATTTCCTCACAGATCTAAGCAATGATGGAAGATAGATTTTTTTTTTTTTAATTTAAGGCTCGTCAACATCTTTGATCATTGGCGCCCGGAGTCTTCTCAATGTACTGCCGGCTCCGGACAGTATTCTCTCGCTACAGACAACATGTCCATCACCTTACAGTGAGGTAGAGGCTCCTACGAAGAAAAAATCTAAGGATAGCATAGCTGGGCTCGAACCTGGGATCTCCGCATGGAAGTCCAGAACGCTAACCACTTAGTTATTGTCTTCCCTAGAGAACTCCCTACTCTCTTCCCTAAAGATAGATGCGTGTATCCTCCTCTATCTCACTCACTCTGCAAAACGGGGCCTGGCATGATGAGTCCCATTACAAAGAAGTCTTTCTTTCAACAACGAGAGAACCCTGTCCGAAAAAAATAATGTGTCCAAAATTCTAAATGTGATAAATTTTCTTGAAACTTGGTACTTTAGTGAATGTTCAGATGCTCTTACAAATGGTTAGATTAAAACAGGTTATGAGACCCGTGTACATATTATGTTCATTAAAATGACCGTTGAAGGATAAGCTTAAATTGGGGTGGGGGTGGGGGGGCAGCATATCATTATTCAGAAAAATCTATAAAATCATTTTTAGCTGGAAAAATGGTCGGGGTCTATATATGTGGTGTGAGTGTTTCACATCGGATTTTTTTTTAATATTTCTAAAAGTATAACCATCTTTATTTTGAATTAACAAATTTCAATTCGGTTTTCGAAGAAAATTAATTTCCTGAATTAATTATCCTTCTTATAATTAATACAAGGGAAAAAGAAATACACGACACACTTTCTTTTTTTTATTAAAAAAAAAAATCTGGTGTGAAACACTCACACAACTTTCTCTTACCCAGTTATCAAAATTATAATTGACAAATTTTATAGTTGTGTGTACCAAATTTATGAAATTGTCGAAAACTGAAAAAACTATTCAGTATAGCGCACTTCCGGTTTACTGATTTTCTTCACACCCGGAATTTTGGCCAACTATTTATTTCTAATTAATTTCATTTGGTGGATGAGAGTTGTATAATCAAGTCAAGTGATACCACTTTAGAGGAAGCTGCAACCCTAACCCTCTCCTAAAAGTGCCCTTAAATAAATTTTCCCAGAGAAATGTTTATATAAAAGTTGTAGATCTTTGATGTTTAGTTTATATGTGTAGTTTCAAGAAAATCGTCGGGCCATTTTTGAGAAAATCGCGAAAAAGTGAAAAAATCATATTTAGTAAAGTGTTAAAAAAAACGCACTTCCGGTTTCCGATTTTTTCTCAAACTCGGAATTTCAACAACATATTTAATTCTAATTAACATTATTTAGATGACAGAATTGTGTAATAAACCGAAATAGCACTTTAGAGGGTAACCTAACCCCACCCCTCCCCCAGAAGGGCCCTTAAATCAATTTTCCCAGAGAAATGTTTCAAATAAAAGTTGTAGCTCCTTGTATATGTAGTTGATGTAACAAGTTTAAAGAAAATCCTTGGAGCCATTTTTGAGAAAAACGCAAAAAAGTAAAAAAAGTCAACTAGTAAAGTGGTACTTCCGGTTGAGGAATTTTGACAGATAACGCACAGTCAGATCGCATGGTGATACCTAAACGGAATATTAAGTTTCACTTTCTACGGTTTTTCGTTTTTGAGCTATGCTGTTCACATATACACACACACACACAGACCATTTGCTAAAAACCACTTTTTTGGACTCAGGGGACCTCAAAACGGATATTTCCGGTGAAAACTCGATATCGAAAATTTGACACGATTACAATACTTCCTCTTACTAGGAGTAAGAGAAAGTAAAAACATTCCAATGAAAAGTGTAGAAAAAGGAAAAATTCTCAAATAAAATTGGCATTCTTTCAATTCCCCCATATTTGTAACACTTTACCATTTGCCACAATCCTGATAAACTAACCATTAACACAGTATAATTATAGAACGGAAATGATATTTATAATTATAATAGTAATAAATAAATGGATGGGCGGGGGAGTGGGGTTAACAATAATTTTTTTATTACACTAAAAGTTTACTATCAAAGATGTAAGCGTGAAGAACACATTATCAAAGTAGCAACGAAAATAATTTCTCTCCAATGTAATTTTATCAACCGTATACCAAAATTGGTTTATTTTTTGTTTTTTAATTATAACGTATAAAACATTATCATCATTTCATTGAGAAGAATTAAAAAAAAAATATAATATATAAAAAGAAATCCCCCGACAAAGTAAAACACACTTTTTCACACCAATCAAAGTAAACGCTGATAACCCCAGAAGACGATTACACACTTAAACATTGGAACAAAAGCAAAACCAATTATCAATTAAATTCTTACAATTTTTCAATTATTATCTATAATTATTAAATAAAAAGAAGAAAAACAAAGCTAAACAACGGAAATGCCATGGTAAATTGTATGCAACCATCTGTTTGTTTGTCTGTTGGGATTCATTCAAGAAATTTATTTTAGTTCATTCTTTTTTTTTTTACTTTCTCTTACGTCACACTAAGAAGTATTACGATAGGATCAAATTTTTTGAAATTGAGTTTTCACCGGAAATACATGTTTCGAGTTCCCCTGAGTATCAAAATTTTTTGTTTTTGAAAATCTGTCAAAAACAGAAAAATCGCATAATCCGTTTATAGGTAGAGGGATACTACCATCGCATTTGTTATGAAGGTTGGGGCAAACATTATCAACCGGATGTACAACACTTTACTAACTTTTTTTTTTTTTTTTTTTTTAAGTTAACTGAAAAAGTAAATATGACGGCACTTATGCGACGGCAGTATCTAAACGGAAATACGATTTTTGTTCTAACATCTACATCATCCATACAGATAGTCAGTGTTCTTTAGATCTATTAAAAAGCAATCTTAATCTGAGCGTTATTGTGTTTGAGATAAGAAAATAATTATCTTGTTTGGAAAATGAAGGATGGAGAGTGGATATACGAACGTACGAACATTCAATAAGTAATGAGACAAATCGCTGTAGTTCAGAAACGGTTTGTTTAATCAATACAATAGTTTCAGCGTGTTAAGTTGGCATCCTTGTACTTAGTTCCTCATCAGGCCTGCCATTCGAACGAAACGTCGTGGACTATTGACTAAAGGCGTGCTTTTGCTTCGTTACAAAGCGCGCCCACACACACAGCACAGTTAACTCAAGAAACACTTCAAGAAGTGGGCCGGGAGATCCTTTCACATCCTCCTTACAGCCCCGACCTCGCCCCATCGGATTTCCATTTGTTTGGATCCCTCAAAGAGGCTTTACGTGGGAAACATTTTCAATCCAATAAAGAAGTTAAAAATCAGGGTAAAAGTGATTTCGAGTTCAACCCAAAGAATTTTATGCCAGAGGCATACACAAATTAGAAGAACGATGGGACAAATGTATAAATGTTGCTGGGGACTATGTTGAAAAGTAGCCAAAGTTTTGTATTGATTAATGAATCGTTTTTGAGCTACAGCGATTTGTCTATTTACTTATTAAATGACCCTCGTAATTTAAATAAAAGCTCAAACTGTCATTAAAGAAATATTAAAGGAATTGAAGCAGCTTATTAAACAGCAAAAGATGCAGCATGGATAGCACCCTAAAAGGTGAAGCACTTTAGAGTGCCTAAAAGCAACATTTGGAGGTTGAAAACGAAGCAAAGCCAGGAAATGTATAGAGAAGGATCTCGCATTAGAAAAAAAATCCCCCGTCGTATCAAGGCCCTTAGTATTGCCCGAGAAGTGAATATCAAGTACTAGGAAATGAGAAAATTTAAAAAAAATTGTCAAATGGACAGTACTTGTCTGCAGCGAGAGACCACTGTCCGGAGGCCGGCAGTGCACTGAGAAAGCTTCGGGAGCCAATGACCGAATAGATATTAACGCACCTTAAGTCATCACCTCAGCAGGTCACACGTCGCAAGATCTTTCTTTTGAACATTTTGCAAGGCCTTTCCATCTCCTTTATAGCTAATCCAGGTCTCAGAACCGTATGTGAACACAGGCCGAGCAAGCGTATTGTAAAGAATAATTTTTGTATTCCATGATACAACCAGACATGTATGCCGGCCGATCTTAAAATAACATCTACTAGACTCAAGTATTCTTTTTTGTCTGTCTCTGAGAATATATCGTTATCTCCGTAACCACAGTGTCTAGATAAGCGAAAAAATTCTACTCTTTCAATATTGCCCCCCCTATAGACATGCCGATATGCACCGACGTTCCTTCTGCTAGCATATATTTAAACTTGCACTCATCTAAATGTAGTAAACTAATCCTCAGTTCACTAGCGACTCTCTAACAAGGCTATGGAATGCGTTTTTCATGTCACCAAAAAATGATCACCTTATGATATCTATGTCGTCTGCTTGTGCCAAAATCTGTACAGATTTCTTGAATATTGTATCTGTCCGCTGACTGTCGGCCTTTCATATCGTATGTTCTAGCAGGACAGTAAATTATTCAGAGAGACTATCTTGTAGGCGCACCTCACTTAGAGCATTGTCAATTTTTATCAAAACCAATTTAGGTGGAATATCCAAATCGAGCAGGTCCTTGTAGAGTTTCTCTTTTTGGATACTATCATTAAAAAAACAAACAAAAAAACTATAAGATATTATTTAGCCAGCGAATTGTATTAAAAACAATAGACTGTTAATTATAAAGATGTCAATTATTACTGAACAAAACTAAGTGTCCCATTTTTTAATCGAAATATTGGAGTGTGACAAAATAAACTGCAAATTTGTAGGTGAAAATTTCCCACTTAATTCCAGTAGTACTACTGCCCAGTGTGTATCTAGTAAAATGGCATGAGGGTTGGAGATAGATGGGAGGCGGCGATGGTTGGCGGTGCGATGAAGCGACGACGATGTTTGGCGGTAAATAGTCGGCTGTAAATTTGGCGGTAAACAGGCTATTTGTATCACTCTGTACAAACATTGAGATATTTGGTGAATGTGTGAGTGAGAGAATGATAGAAAGATAAAGAGAGAAAAGGCAAAATGAGAGTGGAGGGGGGGTAGCAATGAGCGATACAGGTTTGTGGCACCCTCTCATACCATCTAACCCCCTGTATCCAGCCAAACATCACGATTACAACCGCTTAAATTTGTGTGTGTGTGTGTGCGAGTGGGTTTGTATGTCTGTGATGCTGTGTATGTGTAAACGTTAAAAAAGGGTGAGGAAATGTAGAAATTTTGGTTTCGGTTAATGTGGATATATATATATATGCCCCTCTATAAGTGCTAATAGGGTGGGAGTGAGAGTTGTGGGTGTTTGTATGTATTTGTTTGTGTTTGTTAATCAGGGTTAGATATCTCTTATCAACTTCGATTTATCGTACTATAGAAAATTAGGTGGTTATTTGGCAATGAGCATCCCGCCACCCTCCAACCATCGCGCCGCCACTCTTATGTAGTAAAATTGGTCTATTTTTATCCACTATCTCACTGTGAGGGTTTTTATATATTTTTCAATAAAAACAAAAATTAATTTTCCCCCCCTTTATTGAACTTTCAATAATTTTCTATTATTTAATATCCTTAACATTATTTCCATTATATTAGTAAGTAAATAAATCAGAATATTTTAATAAATAAATCACAAATCAAATCACTTTTACTACTAGTTCTATTTTCTTTTTTTTTTAATAAAATACTAGACAAGGAAATACCAAGTTTTATATGTTTATATAGAATAGAACATGTTAATCTATTGTTTGCGTGCATTGTCTGTTTACATACATCTTTTTTTTATTATTTAATATATATTTATGTACATCTATGTATGTATGTTAGTTTAAAGTACTACATCAAATGACAACTGCCTCACCACAAAGTTACATTAGCACGATTTTTTGTATGACAGTTGACATTTTTCCTTATTACATTTCTTTTTCTTATTTTATATCTTTTAGATATTGAATATTTAAAAATAGTTCGAGTGGGGAACATGAATTTATTATTTAATATCTGAATGTAATTTAAACGATGGTGGATTCAATTTCTTAAATCTTGTCAAATGCAACATTGAGATGAGTTTTTTTAAACAATGGAATTGAGAAGAGAGAGAGAGTTAGAGAGAATGGGCTTTAGAGAGAAATAAACTAGATGATGCGGTGAACATACTGTATAATGAACTCAAAACTACAAGGACTTTACAATATTATATAGAAGTTAGATAGCGAGAGATATATAAAGAGACAGACTAGTGAGTAATAAGAAGATAGTAGATAGGTTGCTGACTGATTGTATACTGTACTGCTGATCGGTCTATTTATATGAATCTAACTGTCACCTCCCTAGTCAGACCGAGGTGGGGAGTAACTAACTTTTTATTCATTTAATGTGTGTTTCTCCGCTTTTCAGATTCTATGAATCTTTAATGATTCAGATCCCATGATATTTTTTATACAAGAAAATTGTTATAATGTTAAAATTTAATGCGATTATTGGTTTAATTTGTCACACAGAAAATAAACTCTAATATCAAAGAGTATAATCAGAAAAATGTCCGAAGATGACTGTCTCTTACTGATAAATTATTATTGATCAGATTATAATGAATTTTTAATTTTTACTGTGCGTTTAGTTGATTTGACTTTACTCAAACTTATAGACGATGAGAGAATGTTTATGTGACTTTTCTTTATTTTTTTTATGGGCCGTAATAAATATATTGTGACTATATTATAGATCATGAGCAGAACCTCAAACAATCCCCATCAAAACTGGATAGTTTTTTTTAATTTAAAATCAAAACAATATCAATGGTCATTGGCGCCCGATGTGTTCTCAGTGCACTGCCGGCCTCCTAACAGTGTTCTCTCGTTACAGACAGCGCAAGAGGCTTCTAGGAAGATAAAATCTAAGAAGCAGCACAGCTGTACTCGAACCAGGGACCTCCGCGTAGATGTACAACACGCTAACCACTGAGCTAATCCTATTCCATTAAAAACTGGATAGTTAAAGTTAAATGTAACGTCACAGACTTTAAAAAAAAACACTTAATAAACAAATTATTCCGAAAAAAAATGTTTAAAATGATGTGATGCAAGTTTTATATTATTAGCGTATTCCACTAACGGGAAAATCCATGAAGCCTATTTCTAAAAAAATTCCCACAAAACTCAGGAACCATTCTTTAATGCTGTACTTCCGATTAATCAATTTTTCGCTTCAACTTCTTGGAATATTAGCAATAGTTTTAAGATAAATTAAAATGATATAAGAGAGGTTACTGAAGACTCACTTTTGAGACAGTTTTAATATCGAGTACTCTACAAAAATCATCATATTCTTGGGAAAATGTTTCAAATTAAGTGATAGATATTTATATAGAAAAGAAACTGTGGTATGAAACACCCGCACGATTTTCACTTACTGGAGTTTACTAAATGTTTATTTGTCCTGATAATCAAACTTAATAAAATGACTTTTTACTTTCTCTTATTCCTAGTAAGAGGAAGTATTGTATTTGATGAAAGCATAACCACCCCTCTCCTTGTAAACCTTCTTTAAATGAATTTCTCGGATAAAAGTTTCAAACAAAGCGATAGATCTCTATATTAATAGTTACGCCAAATTCATGAAATCCGTCGATGTTTTTAATGATGAAAATCGCAGGACAAAAAAACTGTTCTGTAAAATGCATTTCCGGTTTGCTGATTTTTTTGAACCTTGGAATTTATTTACTTCGAATTGTAAAATCAGCTAACATAGCACTTTGGAGGAAAGCATAACCCCACCTCAGCACCAAAAGCAGCCTTAAATGACTTTATCCGGAAAAGTGTTACAAATAAAAGTTGTAGCTCTTCTTAAGTGAAGCTCACATACATAGTTTATGTGTATTCGCTGGAGCCGTTTTAGAGTAAAGAGCAGAAAACTGAAAATAAAAAAACTAGTCAGTAAAAACGCACTTCCGGTGAACTGATTTTCTTTAAGCATGGACTTTCGGCAATATATTTGTGATGGATGCAAGAAACATAAAAATATATTAATTTATAAATAAATCAAAATTAAGAAAAAGATTGACATTCCCTTGCAAAAGGACAAGCCCAGGTATAAGAAAACAGTTACTGGTACGGTCAAGAACAATTATGGCATTGTACTACCCCTTCTCCTCAAAGGGAAGGAGTTGAAGAAACAAAGAGAAGAGATATTTTAAAGACAGACTTGTGCTAGAAATCAAGGTGGAAACATCAGAGCTATACCAGTATATAAGAAATTATTATAAGCTATTGTGATATTCAAAGTAACATAATTTCTCTTAGAGAATATAATTATTTTAATCTACCAGTGTGTTCTTAATTATTCTTATACTTCTATATTTTCCTCAAACATACTTACAAGCCTTTATACAAGACCGCTCGTGCTACACACTACCACTACTACAAACACATCATCACACCAAAACATTACATATTTAATTATAATTAATATTATTTAGATGATAGACTTATGTAGTAAACTAAAATAGCACTTTAGAGAGAAACATCCTAAACCCTCCAGCAGTTGTAAAAAGGTTTCCATATTAACCAGGCCTTATATTATACGAAAATGAATATATACGACAATGACCTGAGGAGTCTTTAATGAAAATCGTTGGAGCCTTTTTCGAGAAATTATGAAAATCTCACTATCATTCGGTAAAGTCACTATTTTAATAGAAACTGTCATGTCGGTTGAACTACTACAACCTTTTGTTTCTGTGATATTCTGTTCACACACTCACATACAAGCATCATAAGCTAAAAACATTTTTACCATATTCAAAGGGAGCCATAAAATTTAAGCTAAAATCTCAATTTCGAGAAATTGCCACGATCTGTTTATACGTCCTCTTACAGTATGCAGAAAAATTTTTGTATAAAAATAAAGTAAACTTAAATTGTAACGACAATCAAATTAATTATCTAATCAGTTTTTCCCAATCATAAGGCATCGCCCAAAGTTACATTATTCAATCACTAACAATTACATCACATGAGGCGTGACATATTTTCCTACCACAAGCAATTCACATTGTAACCGCAGGAGAGAGAGATCCGTCTAACAAACACACTAGAAACACAGGAAGGAAAAGCTAAGAAGAAGTAAGGGGAAGTTAAGATATAAACGCTAGTGTTCACTCAACCAGCATTGAGTCTTGTGCTCCAAAACCATCTATTCTGTATACTCAAAAATATTTTCCGAGTTCAATCAGTGTACTTTATCTATTTCACATTTTTTTCTGTCCACCATCACTTTGGCAACAAAAGGATCGAAATACAAACGAAATTCTGTATTTCATCAATATCTTCTCTTTTTTTTTGAAGAATTGGTAGTACTATATATTGACCAACTATTTATATACACCGGTTATTACTTACACATGTGCCGGTTCTGTAAGGCTGAGAAAGAAACCCTAGATGCACATTTAGATGACGGCCTGATGAGGACAAGGTTTCTTTAGTTGGGAGTGGGTAATCCCGAAACCATGAGCTTCATGTCGAAAGCGCTTTCTGCTTCGCTTTACCTACTTAGAAGGACGAAGCTGGAGTACGTGCTATAACCAATGAGAATCCACAATAGATCTCCTATTGTAGGTCGCGGTGGCATGACGCTCAGCCTCCC
The DNA here is from genome assembly GCA_011037195.1 of Triatoma infestans. Taxonomy (NCBI): domain Eukaryota; kingdom Metazoa; phylum Arthropoda; class Insecta; order Hemiptera; family Reduviidae; genus Triatoma; species Triatoma infestans. The sequence continues at coordinate 85,648 of JAAEAF010003608.1, read as the reverse complement.
TCTTTCTTAAGCCTAAATGCATTGTCCTATTTTGTACTTCAACTGGTGGGTCCTTTAGCGAACCGCCTGCGGCTGAACACTAAACTTTAAGCTTAGCTTGCGAATTGGGGAAGTCAAAATTTAGGAAACTATCTAAATTATTTTAAAAAAGTAGAAAAAAGTGGCTTTAATGATACAATAGGCATTCCTCTGCCTTTAATTGAATTTACTTATATATTCAAGTAAATATATACACAGTTCATCCAGGATACTAAAGTAATTATCTTAGTTACATTAATATAGGTGCGTAATATTACAATAATAATATCAAAGCTGGGTAATATATCGTTAATTCTAGCTAATTATCTTATTTATTAGGCAATCGAATGCGATAATCCTAATATAAACAAACCATTAATTCAATTACCTCAATTATAAATTAATTAAATAGCAATTAGCAATGAAATTTATTTTAATTATATATTATTTATTCTACAACTATTTAAATTTAATAAAAATAATCATGTTGTATATGACCTTAAAAGATATTACTTAAAATAAAAGTTTAAATTAATAAAGTAAAGTGAATTTACCAATTTATTACTTTCTCTTACGGCTGTAAGAAGAGGAAGTATTGCAATCTTGTCCAATTTTCGATATCGAGTTTTTCACCGGAAATGTACGTTTTGGGATCTGTGTTTATACGAAATGGTCTGTGTGTGTGTGTGTGGGTTTCAAAATTACATAACCGGAAGTATATAACTTTACAGAATGGCTTTTTTCATTTTTTTTGGCGATTTTCTTTCAACTTAGTATATCAACTACACATATAAAGAGCCTATAACTTTTATTTTAAACAGCTATGCTTCTGTCTACACAGCAGAACTGGTAGCTATCATTATGACATTGAAATATATAAATACATTATCTCACAATAAATTTACAATATTAAGTGATAGCAAGAGTGCGTTGAATAAATTATCTGATATTGGAAAGTCCTCGAATCTGAACCATCTATTTAAAGAGATATTAGAATTATTATCGACGCTATCGAAAAGGAGCGTAGGGGTGAATTTTGTGTGGATAAGAGGTCATTGTGCAATTAAAAATAATGAAATAGTAGATAGTATTGCAAAAGAGGCTGCTATGTCAGGTGAATCTATAAATATAAAATTACCTATTTCAGATTTCAAAAATTTTTATACAAGAAACATTATTAAAAAATGGCAATATGAATATATGATAATGGAGTAAAACGGAAGTTTTATAAAAGAATGGTAAAGTCCTTACCCAAAAAGCCTTGGTTTAAAGGGTGCGGGGTAAATAACTATAAAGTAATGACAGTAAGCTGTCTAAGATCGAACCATGCCGTGGAGCTTACTTGCATAAAATAAATATAAGAGCATCACCTACTTGTAGCGTATGTAATGTGGAGGAAAATTTTGAACATATAGTGATGATATGTCCTTTGTATAAATCAGAAAGAGATAGAATGTTTACGGAATTATATAAATATTTAGACGCTCCTTTCCGTTATTATATTCTCTAATAGTATCTTTGTGATAGATGCTTTGATTGAACTGACTAAGAAGTACGAATGTGTATGAATGTATTTATTGGCTTGATTGTGGTACGAGAGCGTTAGGATAAGTTTTATGGGGGTGTTGGAATATCGAGTACCCCATCCCCTTTCATGTAAATAAATATGTACATAATTTCAATTTTTAATTTAATTTACTTTTTTTTTCTTTTTTTTTTAATTAATTCATTAATTTATTTATTTTAATTTTATTTTCTCTTCTTGTAAATATTTGTAAATAGTTATGAATTGTAAATAGCGAACACTGTAAATAGTTTTTAACTTTAGGCTAGGTACGAAGGGATGCGAGGAATATCGAGTACTCCACTCCAACGTGTGAAAGTTGTAGCTGTTTCCGGTTAGATATAGATTTTAAGTCGTTTGTATTCATTGGAATGTTTGTATTTATTAGCGAGAACGTGATGATAAATTAGAGTATGCTGCGTGATGCTTGAATGAGCTTAGTCAGTTCAATTATACATTCCTGAATGGTGAGCAACCTATGCCAAAAAAAAAAAAATTATTTGAAACGTTTCCCCGAGAAAATTCAATTTTAGGAGGGAGCTTTTAGATAAAGGGTGGTGTTATTTTTTCCCCTCTAAAATGCTAATTTAGTTTATTCTATAAGGTGAAGTTAGAGGAGATGATGCACATTTCAAAGTTATGCCCCGTATTAAAATATAGGAGGTTTATTAAAGAGGTAATGCTTATAAAACTTATGTCAACTACTATTAGCAACAAACAAACAAAAATGTTATTTTTCGAAATAAAGAGATTCTCATTTATTCCAGAAACAAAATACAAATACACTACATTTGGCCGTCTCTCCTACTATGGTAGGATAGATGATGCACCATACGTAGGAGAGGTGTCGTTCCTCTTCTCTGTGAAGGAAACATGGTTGATCGACATGAAACTTGGTAAACACTATGTCTACGAGTCCAACTTTAACTACAACGTGAAAATGTTTCATTTCAATTGTGATTACTATAGTATATACAAATTTACTAATGTGTTATGAAAATTCAGATATTCACAGTTATAGCTGATGTATATAAAGGTTCGTAGAACACATAAGAACATACGAAATAATTGAAGAATTTTCCAATAGGTTCGCTTCTGGTATCTCTACCCTTAGACTAACTTGCATGACGTTGTGGCAAACAAGAGAAGTAAAGCCTGTGTCTTCTTCCTTACACCCGTCATCAATCCCTAACTTTATCCTAAATCTATCATTGAATTAATATTATTAGAATTAAATATGTTGTCAAAATCCTATGTTTAAAGATAATCGGTTGACCGCATGTGCGTTTTTACTGAACCGATTTTTTTTTTTCCCCAATTTCCGGGAATTTTCTCCTTAGAAGCATCGGCGAATTTTATAAAATCTGGGACTACTTGAAGACATACTGGGATACTCCGTGACTTTTGTTTTGTAACTTCTTCCCGAGAAAGGTTGATTTAAAGTAGTTTTATGGTAGGAGGTGGTTGTTATGCTTTCATCAATAAGATTTTTGAAAAAGGGTTTGGATTGTCCCATTGAGAAAACAGATTCCTAAACATTCTGTAAAAATGTGTAGACAAATTGTTAATTATAATTATGTACAGTGCAGTAAGGAAACGTCGTTTGAGTGTTTCACACCAGATTTGTTTTTAATTTTTTTTTTACTCAACAGTTTTCCACAACATATTCTCGTATTTGTGTTGTAAACTCAATTTCGTAAAACTGAGGTAGAAAAAAAAGGGTAAATTTAATCTGTTGTGGTCGCTCTAATCTGTACAACTATTACCATTACCAGAACATCATCTCTTCATTCCAAACAAAATTCCACTTCCAAAATATCGTTCTCCGGTCAGAAAGCGAAAAAAAAAAATCGTTATATTCTTGGTAGCCTGTTATTCTATCCTGTTCTTCAAAAAAAAAGGAAAACGAATGCCGGCAATACATTAATCAGTTTGCTTGGTTGATACATAATACAGGGAATACATAAATCCAAAACTAGGAAGAGTTGGTTGGAAACACAGCTTCATAGCTTTATGTAATGTATAATAGCGCAGTGAGTGGTGAGCAATAGGCTACCCCGTGAGTGGGAGCATGGGCCCATAATAAGAGCTATGCGGTGAACTGGATATACTGACTATCTGGAGAACAGAGATGATGCTGTGACTGGACCATTTGAATTAAAAAAAAGAAAAAAAAAAGTCACTATGTATTTGGTTAGATAAAGGGTAGCAGATAATATAGATGAGGTACAGAGTGGGGATAGTGGGTGACGTAACGCGAGGAAAAAAAGGCACATAAAACATAATACCATAGGAGCGTTTTATGGCTTACTGAGGGGACATTTTGTAATTTCTCTCACTCTGCGGCTTGTTTTTACTGTCGGTTCTAAAAAAAAAAAAAGAACTGGCCATAATTTTATCATTTTTGTTACATCAAAACATTAACTATGTAAGCGCTGGTCTAAAGTCATAAAATATGATTATACACACAATATAATTGTGATCTATTTTCTTTAAATATATATATATATGTATATATAATCGTATAAAAAATATAGTTTTGACTTACGCACTACGGTGGATATTCCATTGCAAAAATTCTGAAACAAACTCCATATCCATGTTTGACTGTGAAAATAAAATTAAAATTTCAAAAAATATTCAAGAGCAAGCAGCTGTATAGTATCCGGCCGATGGCGAATGATGTTATGGCACAAAAGAAATCTTTGTAAAACACACGGATCACAGGACTTCCTCTCACTGTCTAATACAAATTAATTGGGACCAAACTTTTCGTTAAAATTATAATGTTTAAAAATGTTTATTTATGATTGTCATATGAAAACAAGGTAGTTAGGGTTACTAGGGTAATTGGGGCTTGCTATCAATCTCAGCAAAACTGAACATCTCACTGAAGCCCAGGACAACATAGAGCTCGGCTCGGATCAGCTAAAGATAACACGCAGCTTCAAGTACATCTGGGATCCATAAAGCCGAAAATGGAGGTGGTTCGAGATTAGAAGTTGACAGAAGAATAAGGGAAGGGAAAAGTGTAATAGAACTGTGCTCAGTACGGTGCTCTGGAGTAAGAAATATATCAATGAGCCCAAAGCGTCTTATTATATAAAGCACCCTTTTTGAAAGTATAGTTCTGAACGGTGCAGAAACCTGGGCCCATAATAAGCATGAAAGAAGAAGACTGTTAGCCACGGAAATGGACTACTGGAGAAGATCGGCAGGGAAATCCAGAAAAGATAGAATAAGAAACGTGGACATCAGAAATGTGCTACAGCTAAACAGCAATATCCTGCAGGCAATAGAATTAAAGCAACTGAAATGGTTTGGACACTTACTTAGGATGGATGATGACCAAATACCGAAGGCAATGTTTGATTGGGAAATAGAAGGAAGGAGGAAAAATAGGAGACCCAGATCAAGATGGGAGGAAGGAGTTAATGATAGCGGATACGGTCTTACAGAAGCGGATGCTCATAACCGAGACACATGGAGCTTGAGTCGAGAGGACTACGTAATGCAAAAAACCTTCAAAAAAAAAAAAAGGTTAATCATGTATACGTGAGTGTAACTAAGTAGGGGCAGCGCCTCTGTCACAACTGATAAAGGTTGTAGGGGCAGTTTAATTTTTATTCTAACACAGAGGTCATGCAGCAGAACAGCTCTAAAATCCGTTTTTCTGGAACTATGACAAAAATGACAGGACTTCCGGTTAAACGATTTTTTCAAATTTGGAATTCTACCAATGCTTCTGTTGTATGTTAATATTATAAAAGTGGCAGGAAACTTACATTATAATGAAATGGTACTATGGAAGAAACCTTTCACGCTAATGATCCTACAAATTCCAAATGATCATAATACAGAAATCCAAATGAAAGAAAAATATGGAATGTAGAGGAGATAAACACTCTTACAATATTAGAAATAAAAATAATCTACACTTACCAGTGAGAAGATTGGCGAAGTCGGAGTTAGCTCCAAGTGCGATGAGTGTAAGATTGTTTAACAAACTGCCGAAGGAAATAATGGGTCTGAAGACTGAACCATATAAGAAAACGTTGAAACATTTCTTTAAGGAAAACAGTTTTTATAAAATAAATGAGTTTCTGGAAGAGAAGTGGGCGCTGGGACACTTCAGGATAGACTAAATACAGTGTTGGATAGTGTTTATTTTCTAGTGAGAACAAAGTGCAAACATCAAAGCAAGGACTATTTGAACTAGCAAACTTATTGTTTATTATGTAATTTTGACGTACCTTATGTTACTTGTTATGTAATTTATTTAGGTAAAATAAAAATAATAATAATAATAATAATCGCTATTGTCACTCGGGAAAAGAAATGATAGTTAGATTAAAGAAAATCGTGAAAAACTTTGGGAAAGAAAAAAAATCCATTCAGAAAAATTGCACTTGGTTGATGGATTTTGCTCGGAACTTTCGTGGCAGATTTGTGGTGGTGGTAATACCTAAACGGATTGCCAAGTTTATGCTTCCTGCGGATTTATGTTCAAACTTGGAATTTATATTGAACATTTAACGTTAGTTTTTTATGAACATAGGTTTGGATTTATAGTGCCCTCTTAACCTTAGAAAAATGTCATGGTTGGTGATCTAGTGTGGTTAGCTTGATGAAGCTTTAAAGATTGTTGTAGATACTTGTTTACTTTTCAAAGTTTATCTGGCGATTTCTGTTAAGCTCGCGGATTTTTGCTTTTTTTTATCCCAGTTTCTCTCACAAATTGGTGAGAGTTTCAGTAACCATTTAGGGAGAGGGGGAAGATTAGCTTGTCCAAAGTGAAGTTCCATTCGTGATACATTGCATTCGAAAGAGGAGTAATGCGTAGTTGAAGTGCATTCTTGGAGGTACGATGGTAGATTGCTGCAGCTAGTATTGTAACTATTGAGTCAAACTTGATTCCAGTTCACCATTCAATAAAATTGCAGTTGATAGATCTTGACTTTGTATCAGATGCGGTTGTAATTCTTAAACGGAATATCAAGTTTGATCTTCCTACGATCTTATCGTTTTTTGAAATATTTTGAAGAAAATCACCTAAAGGTATCTCAAAGATAAATCGCTTACGATTCTCTTATGATCCTGTCGATTATTTAAAATTTAGGATAAATACATGATTTATAGGAAATTCAATTTCAATTTCTGTTTAGACGGCCTAATTTTACAGACAATAAACATACAAAAAGAAACTGAAAAATAAGAAAGAAAAAACCACGTGAGTCCAATATTTAAATAAATATGATGTGGCTGTTTAGAACAAATAATAAATAGTTTCCATTGTAAAATAAACCAAAATGCAAAAAACGATAACATAATAAATATAACGAAGCCAGATAAAGGAAAGATAAAAAGAAAAATAAAGACACATACTACATTCTTAAAAAATTGAGATAATAATAAAAAACATATTTCATGGTACCAGCAATAAAAAAATATTTGGCTGACTATATAAAATATCAAACAATTTTATCCAAAAACGAAAGCAGACAATGCTTAAGATAAAAAACGAAGCCCACAAAATAATGCATAGAAAACTTTCACATAAATTGCAGAATAAAAAATGAATTTCCTCTGAGGATGGCACGTTTAGTGCCGAAACGTAAGAATTTTATTAAAAAGATCTGTAACTAATAATGTGAAAAATAAAACAAATTTGGCTGAACAACTGGTTCTTCACAGGAAATTCAATGTTCATAGGAAAATTTATCAACTGAACTGTAAGATTTAAAGGAAATTTTGTGTAATGTACCTTACTAAGACGTGAATATCTAATATACAAACAATCGTTAGTAATGTATATAAATTGATAATCGATTCGACAATTAAATAATAAAAGGAATATTAATTGATATGTTAATTTAACGGAAGTAAAATTGGTTTAAATTGGGACAAATAAATAGCGACGAATCTGGTAGTAAATATTGGATATTAAAACGGACTAAAATGTACATTAGTTATATATATATATATAGTATATAAATGTTGATCCGAGAGATAATCCATCGGGCCTAAAGACTGTGTACATACGACAACAAACACATGCGGATTAATAATGTTTATATCCTAATTATATGTACATAAAGTTTGTACTCAGTGGGAATAATTTTGGTAATTAATTACCTCATTAAATGTCATAATTACCATAACAAATATTACTGTTGCAAACAATTAACAATGTTGTTCATTTACCAAAAAAATACAATACTTTCGACGAAAGCAATTAAAAAAAAATGATGTTTTTCATAAATTTCATTTTTCTCTTAATTGTTTATTAAACTATTTGTATTCTTTTAATTTAATTACCCTTTATAGGAATTAATTTAATTCAATTGTGTAAATCAAATTTCTGTGTAACCTCAAAAAAAAAATATTAACCTTTTAAAAATAACCTCTTTAATTTATAAAAAAACACTTGAGTTTTTGAGTTGGGACCACGTCAGTGGTTTACTAGAAACCGACGTTTCGCCCATATTGCAATAGGCCTTTTTAGACTCGTTACACCTTGAAAGCTAATGGAGCAATGAACCTTGGTAAAGAAGGGGTGTGGCTCCTTCCTCCGCCAGCTAGATCACCCACCATCTTAACTTATAGGTGGTAGGCGGAGCTTAATTTTCTTTTCCTTGATACTAATGTTTCGATCAACAAGCAAAAATATTGTTACTACTTTAATTTATTAAAAATGAAATTATATATATACTTAAAACTGTTTAATTAATTGTTTCTTCATTTATTTGTTTATTTTTTGTTAAATTAAATGATAATTAATAAATAAAATTGATAATTTTAATTGAATATAAAACCATTTTGAAATATTGTAGACTTTTAAAGTGTTTCTCTTCATTTATTAACGCAATAAAAAAACTTAATACATAAAAAAAATTTTTATAAATTGTTACTAAATGTAATAATAAATAAATTAAAAAAAAAATTATTAATTCTAATTTATTAATAAAGTTTGGGGGCGTAAATAATTATATATTGTGATTCTTTCAATTATTTTAATTAATAAAATAATAGAAAACTACAGGTGATTATAACTGCTTGTTCGTTGCAATAAAATGTAGCATTACTTTTATATAATATATATATATATATAAAATCAGAAATTAAAGGTGGGACTTTTATGGCAGAAATAATGGCGTACAGAAACAGAGTGGTGGTTTCTTCATAGAACTGATACATAATCTGAACGTTGATAAAGATATTCATATTGTATCAAAAGTGAATTGTATCTATGATAATGATGCCATACAGAAGGTTGTAAACAAATGCCTGAGTATTAAAATTATCTTTGGCTAATTTATCTGATCGTAGAAATATAAAATTATGGTTTGAAAAAATGTACAACTTCTTCGAAAAAAAAACAAAACAAAATCTGATGCGAAACACATTCACATTGACTTTCTCCATATTCTAATTATTAAAATTTAATAAATAAATTTTTTATAAAATTGCAACGTTCATAATGTTTGGTTGGGCTAGCCATAAAAATGGTGATGGAGACTTATACTTGTATCCCTGAGCATACTCTATCAAAAACCCAAAGTTTGTGCACTTTAATTTTAGACCCCCCCCCCCCAAAAAAAAAACTTCTCTAAAATCTGTTTTTCGGAAAAATGTTCCAATAAAACAAAAACCTATGGCGCAACAGCCCATGAAGGGCCGAGGCGATTTGAATAGGGAGGCGTGTAGTAAGCACACGCCGTTTAGTTCCGGCCTTTGCTACCTAGGGCGCTACTAACTGTAGCTTCCCACTGTTTATCACGATGCTGGGTCAACACCGATTTTGCCCTCACGGGAATCGAACCCTGAATTCTCGCATGAAAGGCGAGTGGTTAGTGCGCTAGCCACTAGACCAACGCGTGAGGACGTTCGAATAAAAATTATATGTTTATATTTGTGCAGTTAGTATTCCGAAATTTAAACAAATGTAGCTGTTTTCGTTGAAAATTTCAAAAACTCAAAATCTTTTCTGCTAAATAGCACAGGCTTTATCCAAATTTGAAAAAAAGTATATTATTCAAGCTTAAGGCATTATTAATTATATTTATTGTTATTTAACAATGAATTAAAACTGAATTTTACGTAGAATTAATGTCTAAAAAGACATTAGAATGAAGTCCTTGAAATATAATTATTAAAGTATGTCATTTTGAATTGACCCAATTGTCAATAATTAATGAATTTTTATTGATACCAAATTTGTAAAAAAAATAACATTAGGAATTAATTGTATTCGGACAGAAAGGCTGTACAGACAAACATCTGATTAGATTAAAGAGAAGAATACTATACTGCTCTTCAAGAGTGACGGGAAAATGAGTCTGCTAATTTGTTATTATTATTATTATTTTTTTTTTTTTGTTAGATAAAGTCCAACTTCCGATCATGTCCAACACCACCGAGTGATCATAGCCAGAATTCAGCAATAAAACAAAAACTGGGATAAAATTTTGTAAACCCCACTAAAATGGAAACATATTTAATCAACCTCGAATATTATTATGTTTGTCAAATCGATTTTAATTACGTATTAAGTCAATTAAAAAAAAAGAAGATAAATACTTCAAATATTATAATTAAATTGTAAGTGTAAAAAATATCAAATAATTTATAATTAATATTGCACAATCAATAGATATAATATTTCTTTATGTATTTAAAACTCGAGGTCCGCCGTGGCTCCGTCTCTTAAAAATTCCAAGTTTTCTTAACGCTTGCGCAATGGATTTTAAAAATATGTAAGAGAGATACTTTTATTCGGTTTCAACTTTTTCGTTTGGTTGGATATCCAGGGAACATGTGGGAAACAATTTCGGATGCGAATTATTTCTCCCCCCCCCCCAACATGAAACATTTTTTTGCCGAATTGTTTTTTTGTCAGTTTGATAAATGTATTAATTACAATGAGAGAAAGTAATTTTTTTTTTTTAAATTAAATATCAGACGAGATAATTACTGATATATATATATATATAATATATTAACAGTTAAAGGCGTTGAACAGAATTATTAAAGGTATACAATTATAATTAATGCGTATGAAGGTCAACATCTAACTAATAAACGTCATTAATACCTTGGCAAGGTTATCACGGATATCAGGTGTACGTTTGTGCGTACATATGTCGTTTATATTTATTATTATAATTATTATTTTTATTTCTCATATATTTTAAATATTTTTTTGTTGTTTAATAACTACGAAATAATAACGGTAAAAAATTAAGATAAAGGTCATAATGTGTTTGTAACCAAAGGAAATAAAATATTTGTAGAGATTATAGATTGTTGTAGGGGATTATAGCACTGCGACCTGAAAGATCTATTGTGCCCACCGGAGCCTTCTCCAATGCACAGCCGGCCTCCAAGCACTGTTCTCTAACTACAGACAACACTGCCCATCACCGGACAGTGAGTTGTAGGGGCTCCTAGAAAGAAAAAATCTAAGGGCAGCATACTGGATTCGTACCTGGGACCACCGCGTTGCTAGTCCAGCGCGCTACCACTGAGCTAATACCTACCTTCTCCCTTGGCTTTCGCCAATTAACTAGGAACGGAGACCCTAGTTTGTCTACTGTGTTTGTCCTTGTCTGTAAAGTGTAGAGTGTTTGTAGTTTAAGTGTATTGTGTACTGTTGTGACGAAGTGCATGGAGTTCTAAGCTATGGTAACCCGTGGGGTCGCTTCTGCCCAAGAAACCGCTTGCAACAGATACCCTTGCGGGCAAAATAAAATAATTAAATGATATTTTAAATTTACTAAATTTATCTGATATTTTCTAAGCTATTTTGTACAAAGCTAACTTCAAAGAAGATAAGAATAAGTAATGAATGAGTTGTTGAATGGAGGAAAACTGGGGAATTGTGGGGCAGCGTAAAGATGAATAAAGTTTATTACAAATTTAAGCTATACCAGATAGGATTACGATAGCTGAGTGGTAAGGCCAATTGCACACACAACGATTTAGATCACGCGAAAATATTTTGCTATGTATATTTTACCATAAAAAGTATTTCATTGATTCCTGAGTAATGAATCCTAAACGTGTCGCTGCTATATGGTTACTGTACTGTCATGTTAGGCGCCGTAAGCTCAATTAGCTTAACAGAGTTCACTGGGTTCATTCAATTAACCAGAGGAGAGAACAAGCAGAAACATTCTGTAAAACTATTTGTCTGAAGAAGCCAGCCTACCCACCTTTACGAAATACAATTCTCTCCGACTTACCTAGTTTGACCGTCAGATTCCATTGGTCACAGTATTCTTGCAGGAAATCACTGTAAAGCAATAAATTTACCATATATATTTTTGATTTTCAAAATAAATTATATTAATTAACAATAATCATTGAAAAAATGAAATATTGAATAATAAATTGGAAAAACAAAAAAATTGGACATAAATTTCGTAATGAAATTGAAGAGGTTTAAGTAAATAATTAAAAATACAGTGAAAAACGTTTAATACGAAAACGCTTAACATGAAAAATCGGTTAACACGAAACCATACTGCGGTCACGGACAAAATACTTTGTGATTTCATATATTTTTTTATTCTTTTAACACCAAAAAAATATCGCTTAACACGAAAAATTTCACTTCTCGGACGAACAAAATACGTATACCTGTTTTCTGCAGTCACATCGTCACGCAGATTTTTTTGCTTCTTTACTTTCGTTAGACGGAAATAAACAATGGCTGCCACTGTTGCTAGGTTTTCGCTTGTCTTTGAGTTACCGCCATTGTCAAAAAAATTTCAGTTAGTCATTGAATGCGGTGAATTTTGTGTTTTTTTAAATAATTTTAATAAATAAACTTATTTTTTTTACGTATACAATGACAGAAAAATCGGGACGAAAACAAATCGCTATTTTATCGTCTGACACGAAATTTTTCGAACACGAAAAAATATTTCGGTCCCCTCAGTTTCGTGTTAAACTTTTTTCACTATAAGTTTTGTTTTCTGATTTTTTTTTATTTATTTATTAAATGGAGATTTCATTTATTTTATATCTCATTTTTTCGCGGCTCCCTAACTGACATCTCACGGTCGCCTCCCCCCATTTTGGGAAGCTCTGATTAAGACCTCATCACTCAACAGCCTGGTGTCATTTAGAACTAAACTAAATTGATACTGTAAAATGTCAAAAAATTTTTTTTTGATAATATAAAGGGATTTTTTTTTAATAAAATAAATTCTGCTTATAAATATAAATTTTGGCAGCTGTTATAATTATTAAAATAACTAAATTGTACAATAAGTCTCTAGAATATTATAATAGAACAATATTAGAGTATTATAATATAGAATGAAGCAATGGTAGTTCAAGGGTCAATATTTAGTATTTGATTATAGCCCATGGTTGCTAAGTATAGCAATGGCTAATGTAGTTCCTGGTGTTAAACAGCCCTTGTACAGTTTCTACGAACATACTAGGGCACACAGGGCAACAGCAAGAGATATATAGATGGTAGAGTGTGTAAGGCAGTATTGTGTAAAGCACTCATTATAAGGGAGTCATGTCCAGTTGTCTATGGATGCCTAATTATAGGCATGCCCAACCTATATAGATGAACAAGACCTTGTAATGTTGCTATGATGATAGTAGGTGGAAGCGCGCGCATACTAAAGGATGCTGATAGTGAGTGAGTGAGAGAGAATAGTTACTTCTCCGATAATCAACATCTCACAGTACTCTAGAATATCTCGAATATCTCTTCTATTTTATCGATTTGATAATTATATTTTAATATGGACCCTAAGAGATATTTACAAATATACTATTTTTTGTTTTTAAACTTCACTGAGAGTTTTCAAATGGTCTACTAAGTTATTTTAATAAAAGGTCTCACAAAAAATTTATTCAATTTGGAGAACTGAAATGTTTCCCAACAATAAACACAAAGAGACGACATTTCTGTTAAGCTTGTGTAATGGAAATAGCAGCCAGAAAATTCACCACAGAAAAGTTGGACATCAGGAACCTCATCAAGACGCCACTATCGCTCTCCAAGCGCACGTCAACTATGCATTAAATCCTCTATCAAGTCCGTTGCAATTGATTGGCGAATGGGCTTCAACACTGGTCAACCAATCTCTCACGTAGAGCTGTTCTGTAACTGTAAGAGACATTGAATATAAGATGGTCAGTCCTATCAGTCTATTAGCAAGCCACACTATCTCACCACCGTTAGAACAAGCATGAGTTCTAGTTACACCTTCACCTTCAAGCGACTCACTTCACCAATGCTACATCATTCTAACTTACATTCATCGTACTATCAACCAACCAATTATAACTCTGGTCTTTCGACCACAGACTTTAATTCTATAAACTTTTCTCTCTTCTAATTAATATGCTAAATATATAATTGTGTTTTGGTGAAAGCAGTCAAGGTCGAGGGTTCATCGGTTCGACACCAACTTTCATCAAATCACGTCCTACTACCTTACAGTATCAGTGCCAGGCGCGATGTATCAAATTGATCAAATTAACTATTTAATTAGATATTTTTCATTATTCTTGTTGCTTATTTTCTAACAATTCATCACTAAAGTCCACACAATTCATAACTAAGTTAACAAAATCTTTCAGTATTCATCAAACATATGGCGTGATTGATTTCTTGCAATTATATTTGGTTAGTCTTGTTTCTTTCTATTGTGTGTATGTTTGACATCGTTTCCTTTTCCTGCCACTTCATTGTTCACATTAGTTGTTATTTTATACGTTTGTTTTATGCTGCCTAGAACTTTTTTCGAATATATTAGGAAAAACTAGATCAAGAGATAATTTTTTTTTTCTTGAAAATCTTTACTTCTGCAAATATTTTCTGCCGTTGTTATTGTAATAAATAACTTGTTGATTTCGCTAATGTTAAACATGGCGAAAAAATGACTATCGTCAATGGTGTACATTTTTTGCAAGAGCTGTTGCATGTACTCAGCTTTTGGATGTGTAACCAAATTAATATTTTATGTAAAAATAAGATTAGAACTTACAAAGCAGGTATATGACGTAATTAAATTTTAACTCAAATTTAACACGAGGGCAGTATATTAAATTGAACAAATTAAAATATCTTTATTCTGAAAACACCTGTGAGACAGTTATACGTTATCATACTAAAGATGGGCGGAAAAGTGGAAGCTATTAAAGAGGAAAAACGAAAATGGGTGCCCGGTACCATCAGATTTCATCCAGAGAAACAAATCGTTTGCAATTCGGTCATCAAAGCTGTTTATCCGAGAAAATTGTCATTTTGTGTAATAGGAACCGAAGAGAGGGATCTAAAGCAGAGAGAGAGAGAGACACACAAAATTGAGAGTCCCACTCGCTGCATAGACCAGATTAGAGTGGGAGACTCTGTTTAAATACAGCTGCGCTCGCCCTACAGGGGACAGTCTTTAGAATAGTTTATACAGCAGGTACAACGCGTCAGCAATCATCTCTACCTTTCTCTTCACTCACTCTAAATCTCTCGTTACCAATTTCTATATTCATGTAAAGCCCTGGCAGATTGTATTACTTCTTGATTATACAGTGTTCAGCATTATTTCCAGTTTATCTATCTTTCAAACCCAATTCTCTCCTTCTCATATCCCTTATATTTTGCAATCAGGACTTTAGGTATGTTGGATTTGAAAGCGGGTTTAGCTATATAAATAAAGTCCCAGATCTACTGGGAATTGAAAGATTTATTGTCGCACTTCTGGATGTCAGTGTGCCTGTTGGCACAGAATTTAGTCGCCTATAATATAAGTGTGAGTACAATGTTGAGAGTTTGCCTCTAACTAATTTACCTATGGCGCATCAGCCCTTGAAGGACGAGGCTTGCCAGACGGCGATATATTGGGGGGGGGGGACATGTGGTAAGCATGCAGCAGTTCCCTCGTCATTAGTTCTTACATTCGCTGCCTAGGTGCGCTACGAACTGTAGCTTCTCATTTTTTCACAAGATGCTGGGTCAACACCGACTTTGCCTTCACAGGAATCGCACTCTTAATTCTCGCACCAAAGGCGAGTGCTCTAGGTACTAGACTAACGCGTGAGGACGAGTTTGCCTCTGGGTATTTCAAGCCCGTTCACATTTCAGCTATTACATGTCAGTCTTAAGTATAGTGTTGAGTGTGAGTGTTGGAAGGTGTCAATGTTTTAATTTTGAACGGCGATATCCGCAAAAAATCAATTTCCCTGGATCTAAGATCCATTTTTCTCTAATATAGGGGACTAATAAGAATTCTTCTGGGAACTGTTTAAAAGAAATTCGACAGAAAGGATGGATCTATTTCGAGCTTTCACCCAGTTATCATGGTGGGAGTTAGCTTCGTTTTGCACTGCTTATTTGTTGAATTAAGCACTTTTGAACAGAGCTTCGTAAAGAATGAGGTCGCATAATTAATTGTGGGGGGGGAGTGGAAGTTGCGAAATTTGGTAAATCATATGTCAAAGTTTCTGGACTGGAGAAAATTCGATAATAATTAGAAGTCACAAGCAAGCGTCAAATATCAAAGTATTAACACTATTGGAAACGAAAAAAAATATCTGAGTTTTAAGAAAATTGAAAACTGGAAAGTAAAAAAAATGGAATGAGAGAAAATATTTTGAATTTTTCACGGCATATTTTCTTTTTTGCTATAAATAAAGACGCTAGGCTTAAATCACTGATGAATGTTTTTGCAAAAAAACAAAAAAAGAAAGAAAAGTAAAGTAATGATAAAAATAAGGTCACTTATGTGACACGCGTGATATATATATATACAGAAAGCAACCACTCCATTATCACTAATATAATATTTCGATCAAGAAGGCACTTGTAAGATTTTTATCGCAATTACGAAAAAATAAAAACATATGATTAATAATATTAATATATTTACCACAAAACTTGCCATTTTATTTTATTTTATTTTTTTTCTCGTAATCTCTAATCAATTCAATGTTTCATAATCATTACAAAATACGTAATACAATTACAAAAATATTAATACATATTATTATATATTGGTTTTATGTCTGTCATATAGATAATAAAGTTGTATTATTTTTTTTATATAATCTTCTTTAAATTGCTAATCATAATAATTATTCTAGACACTGACCCATATTAAAGGATTTTTATCACCTTGAATACGTTTAATTTTTTACTGATATCATTAAAGTGTTTATGTGTACTTTATGATTCAATTTTTTGTTTATTTAATTATAAATTAGAAAATACAATTAAATTTAATTGCAATAAATGTATTTATGTTTGTTTATATATATGTATATATATTATATATATTTTTTCTACGTATTTAGTTTACTTTAATTTGTAAATATTATTAAGTGTGAACTAAAAAAAATCATTTAAACAATGACATAATTATAAAAAAATTTGTTTAAAAAAAAATTAGTTGGGGTAATTTAATAAACATATTCATTTCGTTTTTATCACATTTTGTTATCGATTCGTTTTTAAATTAATTTCTTGCATATTTGTCGTTTAATTCTCGAATCATGCGTGAAAATAATAATAATAATAATATCGCATATGACCCCTGTCGGAAGATATCCAATGTTAATGAATGCAGATACACAAAATTCCCGCCAAACTACCATAAAATCAATTTTTTGTTTTTGTTTTTGCGGAAGTATGTTAAAAATTAAAAAAAAAAATAAAAAATGATAGGTTTAATAATGATAGGATCTGTATACATAGAATATCTAGTTTAAAGAAAATAGTTACTGACCATTTCCGAGAAATAATTACAATAAAGATAACAAATTTTATTCGTAGAAGTCCCATTTCCGGTAAAAAATCTGGTGTGAAACACTCACACAACTTTCTCTTACTCCTGATCTCAAAATTATAAAATTGACAAATGTTATAGTTTGTGTAACAAATATAACGAAATTCGTCGAAAACTGAAAAAAACTGTTCAGTAAAAGCGCACTTCCGGCTTACGAATTTTCTTAAAACTTGGAATTTTGGCCATCTATTAATTTCCAATTAATATTTTTTGGATGATAGAATTGTATAATCAACTATGATACCATTTTAGAGGAAGCTGTAACCCCACACCTCCCCTAAACGTGCCCTTAAATGAATGTTCCCAGAGAAATGTTTTAAATAAAAGATGTAGATCTTTACATGTTTAATTTATATACGAAGTTTCAAGAAAATCATCGGAGCCATTTTTGAGAAAATCGCGAAAAAGTGAAAAAAATCATTTAGTAAAATCATAAACAAAGTAAATGCACTTTCGGTTATCGATTTTTTTCAAACTCGAAATTTCAACAACATATTCAATTTTAATTAACATTATTTAGATGACAGAATTGTCTAATAACAGAACTGAAATAGCAGTTAAGATGAAAACCTAACCCCACCCCTCCCCCAGAAGTGCCATTAAATGAATTTTCCCGGATAAAGATTTCAAATAAAAGTAGTTCTTCGTATTGGTAGTTGATATAATAAGTTTAAAGAAAATCGTCGAAGCCATTTTTGAGAAAATCCAAAAAAGTAAAAAAAAAAATTAGTATAATGGGACTTCCGTTAGAGGAATTTTGACAGATAACGCACCGTCAGATTCCATGGTGATACCTAAATGTAATACCAGGTTTCAGCTTTCTACTGTTTTTCGTTGAGCTATGCTGTTCACATACACATATACACACACACACACACACACACACATACACACAGACCATTTACTAAAAACCAGTTTTTTGGACTCAGGGGACCTCAAAACGGATATTTCCGGTGAAATATATATAATACTTTATTTTGAAAATATACAAATGACAAAGAAAAGAAATATAAATAAGAAAACAGAACATGTGAAAACTGAAAAATGAACAAAGAAATAGCCCGGTAATAGCTGTCTGCCAGCGTTTACTACAGTTTACAAAAGAAAGTGAAAGAAAAAAGTATTACTGACAGTATTACTTGAAAAATATAATAAATAAAAATATATTAATTGAATTAATGAACGAAAAGAATAAGAATAATTACACAAAAAATATGAATGCTAATAAAATAAATCCAAATCCAAATCTGAACAGTAAGAGTATTTTAAAATGAACTGCTATAAGAAATAAAAAATAAAAAAATTACTAAGGAAGTTCTGAAATCCATTCATATCTCCAGGCATAGCAGGCGTATGAAATCAAGGTGCAGCATGAAACCTTGTCAGTTAAATAAAATTCATAATTTCGCACCTGTTAAGAAAAGCCTTTACCAAAATACAGACATCTCTGAGTTCTGAAAGAAGAGGACACTCACCAAAAAACTGGTACAAGTCTTCTCGAGCATTAGAATTACAAAGAGATCATCTGGGTCTCTTTGTAACCATGGTCTATAATTTAGGAAAAGTAACTCTCTCCTGAGTTTGAAAAACTAACGAAGATCACGAAATTCTAAGTCATTAAAAAAAGATACACTAGTCAAATCTTTATGGTCAGAAATCAACACTCTGTAGAGAAGAAAACGATCAGAAATTATTGCACGATTCACAGCCTCCCCAAGGCGAGTGGCCTCAATTTCAGGTAGGAGATCAGAGAGAGGACACTCCAAATTAGGTAGACTTTCTAGGGAGCCTGAGAAGTTTGAACTGTGAAGACGAGATAGGGTGAGCCAGTGTTTAAACCAGAATGCGTTTTTTTTTAATATTATCTGAAGAGCGATGATCTTAGGAAGGCGAAAATCATCCATCGATAGGGCCTTAAGACAGTATTTAATATGAAGCCTCAGAGTAAAGGAATGAATAGAGCCAAAAGCAGTCTCAATGGTCAACATATAATTGGGGTACAAGAAGGCAAAGCAAACAACTTTTTAAGAAAAAAGCGTTGGAATTTCTCCAAACAGTCAAAAGCTTGAAAGCCCCAGATCTGAATATATATACAATTAGAAGCAGATATATAATATATATTCTGCAACATATAATTATTCTGCAAAATAAAATTATTTATTTAATAGACGGCTGCCGACGAATTTGGTTAAATAATTATTAAAGAAACAATATTTTCAAATAATCAAATTTCTTTTCTCCTGATAAATCCTGATAATCAAATGATAATTCTATTATCATACACCCTCAATATATATAAAATACGAATTAACAACAACATATACATAAATGTAAATTGCTTTTTAACATTTCATATTGTATAATACAAATACCTGGTTGACTCAAAATCTCTCAGCACTTCTCCATAGAGTAATAATTATATTTTGAATATTAAATGTTCAAAATGTTATATGTAAAAATTCATTATTAATATAATAGCAATTATAATACAGAAACAGAGTTGAACATGTGTGGAGGTATTTAGATGCACCCTCCATATATTGCCCATTTTTCAGTAATGTGTACAGAATTCCGTTTTATAGCAGGTATTGAGTGTTCCTCCTACCCTAACAATTTTTCTTTAATTAAACATATTTTTGTTTTTCCATAATAAGATCAAAGATGATTGAAATCAGCCATGATTGTTAATGTGAACAATTTATATTAACTTTTTATTATATACTGAAAGATCTGAGAAAAAAAAAACAATCTGGCATGAAAAACACTCACACAACTTTCTCTTACTGCAGTTTACAAAAATTGTAATTGACAAATTTTATAGTTAGTATAAAATGAAATTTAATGAAATTCGTCGGTGTATTTATGCAGAAAATCGCGAAAACTGAAAAAAAAAACTGTTCAGTAAAAACACACTTCCGGTTTACTAATTTTCTTGAAACAAAGAAATTTGGGAATCTATTTGTTTCTAGTTAATTTTGCTTAGATGGTAGAATTGCATAATCAACTGAGATAGCACTTTAGAGGAACATTCCGTCTACCGCCAAAAAAACCCTCTTAAATGACTTTACCCGGAGAAATGTTTCAAATAAAAGAGTCTTTATATGTGTAGTTCACATAAATAGTTTAAAGAAAATCATCGGAGACATTTTTTAAAGAAAATAGCAGAAAACTAAAAAATACTTCTAATTTAAAAACGCATTTCCGGTAATCTGATTTTCTTCAAACTTGGAATTTCAACAACAGATTTAATTTGTAATAAAATAAACTGAAATATCACTTTAATGGAAAACCTAACCTTAACCTTCCCCTAAAAATGCCCTTAAATGAATTTTCCTGGAGAAATATTGCAAATAAAAGTTGTGACTCTTAATGTGTCAATTTGTTATGCCAAGATTAAAGAAAATCGTTGGCGCCATTTTTTGAGAAAATCGCAAAAAATGAAAAAAAAAAAACAATCAGTACAATGATACTTCCGGTTAAGGAATTTTGACAGCCAACTTACTGTCGGATACCATGGTGATATCTAAACGGAATATCAAGTTTGAACTTTCTACGATTTTTAATTTATCTACGTATATATAAATTTATTATTATGAATTACATAATTTATCCTATTATAAAGATAAAGTACGAGTTTAAATGCCCGATATTTTAATTGCCTCTTTAGTTCCTCTTACTCCTTGAAAGAGGAAGTTTTGCGATCATATCAAATTTTCGATATTGAGTTCACACCGGAAATACACGTTTTCGTTTGGGTGTATACGTGTTTAGTCAGCATAACTCGCAAACGAAAAATCGCAATAAGTTCAAGCTTGATATTTCGATTTCATTTAAGTTCCACCCGGAAACCTGACATAAGGTTTTGTTCAAAATTGGTAAATCGAAAATACCAATTTTATCAGGAGATTTTTCAGTTTTTTGGCGATTTTCTCAAAAACAGCTCCAACGATTTTCTTAAAACATGGTATACCAACTAACATATAAAAAGAGCTACAATTTTTTGTTTGAAAAATTTTTTTGGGACAATTCCATATGGGTGGTTTTGGGGGAGTGGTGGGGATATGCTGTTTTTCTAAGATGCTGTTTTATTTCATTATACGATTATACCATAATAAAAATAATAAAATATGTTGCCATAATTCCGACATCGAAGAAAATCGATTGATCAGTTTCTTTTTTCCGTTTTCTATGATTTTCTCAATAAAAACAGCGACGGGTTCTATACTAACTGTAGGGGAGGGTGGGTCTTGTTGTTACAAATTTAACTTAATATTTTTTAATTGCTGTATGTTGCACTCAAAAGTGCTCAAAATGGATTAATTTGTTGTCTCATTTATTTCTACTAATTATATATTTTTTTGAGATTTTTCAAAATGAAGTAACATTTACAAAATTCAAATACTATTAAAATGCGCATACTGTAAGAACGTGCTTGTTGTTACATGCGGAGGGTAAGTTGTTAGTTACAATGTATAAAATACATTTGGGTGTTTATTTTAAGGAAATAAAACTGAAATATGTTTAATAAACAAATTATTGGGCGCTAATGACCACAGCAGTCGATGCGCCCAAAAAAAAAAAAATAAAAAAAATAAAAAAAAAAAAAAAAATTATCAGATCTTTATTTTAATAATAATAGTAGCTATGATCTAAACATGGATTATTACAAACTTAAATGCTTGAACATTCACTGCCACTACCCATCTCTAAGTCCGAATTGCAATTGTGGCAAATATATCTAGGGTCATTTTTAACACATTTTGAATGGGCCTATCTTTTGCACTGCATGCATTCAACCCAATTGTCTCCCCCTGTTGACTGCGACCATAGTTTTAGAGATTTCAGGCAGTGCTCATCTTCTTCGCCGGAACTTGATGATGCCAAATTATTATTTTGATTCTTGTTCGCTGCTTTGAAGACACAGATTATCCTTTTGTTAGAACTGCCAACCTTCTCGTTTTTCTTGTTTTTGGCTTCATTTATTTTAAGATCTGCCATAATTTGATTTAAGGTATGCAGTTGTTACACTGTAACAACATGCTCCAACCAAGTGTAACAACTAAACGCACTGACGCTACTTCACTAATTAATCCGTAAGCACACACATCAAGGAATATTATAGCGCAACCATATTGGATTGCAATTATTGTTAAGGATGTATGAATTAACAGCATAAGTATGAAAGCCTTATCTTAGTAATTTTCAGATCACATCTTTCGGTTTCAATAATAAAATGTAGCTTTCACTATGATATTTCGTGGAAAGTCACACCATACCGCCACTTGCAACAGAATCTTCGCGGGAATTGGTTACAACGAACAGCACTCGCATATCTCTCAACTTTGACCACTTAGGAAGTGCTTCTCTCAGCCGATTTTTTAAAAATTACACTGTAATAACATGCCCCTGTAACAACAAGCCCCACGTTCCCCTACTTACACAGACATATCACTTTTAATTCAATATTTTGCTGAGAAAAGTTCATTTAAGGGGGGGGTTGTGGATGGGGGAGGTTATGGTTTCCTCAAAAAAAGTCATTTGATAAAGTTTTGGTTCTTTCATTCATAAATACAATCGTAAATTGTATACAATTAAACAACTAATAAGTAAGAATTATATGTTAAGAGCTTTTGGGGGAGGAATAGGGTTATATTTTTATTCGAAAGTGTTATTTTAGTTTATTATACAATTATATTATCTAAATAATTTTAATTAGCATTAAATATATTATCGAAATTCTGAATTTCTAGAAAATCGGTTGACCAGAAGTGCGTTTTTACTAAAGTTATTTCAATTTTCTACAATTTTACCCATAAAAAACACAGACAGATTTCCTTAATTTTGTTGCACCAACTATGAAATACAGACACCTATCACTTTTGTTGGAAATTTTCGCCCGAGAATAGTTCATTTAAAGAAGTTCAGGGGGATTGTATGGTTTCCTCAAAAAGTCATTTCTATTTACATTTAGAATCCTTCAATTGATATAAAAATAAAAGACAAGCAGATATTTAGTAAAAATGATGTTTGGGAGAAAATTTGTCACTTAAATCTTTGTAACTGCAGCAAGAGAAAGTTGTGTGTTTCTCACCAGATTTTTCATTCTATCCTCGGAATACATAAAATCACATATCGAAACCGCCATGTTGTTTTTTTTTTTAATTTTAATTACAAATTATTTCACAGTAATATACAGATAAACATTGTTTTGTATTGATAACTGTTTTTTTTTTTTTTTTTTTTTTTTAATATAGGATAAAAGAATTAAATAAAATGGTTTACTAAATATACTCAATATTCAGAGGATTTAATAAAATCTAAATAACATGTGATTTTTTTTAAATTATATTTAAATATAGAAAATGAATGGAAGGGTAAACAGTGGGGATTGTAATTGGTAATTCTGGCCGGGGGATGGGCCGAAAGAGAATGCTCCTCGCCCACTAAATATTACAGAAAAAGACACGAAAAAAATTAAATAACAATTTACAATAAATGAATATTTCGCTGTTGGCCGCCCCCACCCCACCCCTTCTCGCCAAATCCACCCCTCTCCGGTCATATTTAATGGTATTTCCATGCATTACAAAAATGTTTATATCCAATTGGATGAGTAGATATTATTGTGTTATTAGGGCGGGAGGAGTTATGTGTTATGTGTGGGGGAGGGTGAGTGTATGTTATTTAAATAATATAAATTTAGATTATATATCTGATAAAATATACAATATATAAATGATATTATATTTTGAAATGAGATTTTATGTTTTTGAATAAATTTAATAAAATACGAGTATAATGGTTAAGTAAGATTAAAAATATAAAAAAAAAAAAATTAAAAATGAATTATCCAAATAATTGGAAAAGTATACGAATGATTATTTTTTAAATTTCAGCTATAATGGAATTGTAATTAGCATAATTAGAATTTTTACAAATATCATTGTTGATTCAGAGACATTTTCCGTGATAGGCTGCTTCTTTTTGAGGTCATCGACCAGTTTCGGGCGTTCGCCCAGGATGCGATTGTCAAACAGCATGATAACACAGACTTGCGCAGAGCAAATTCAGTTTACACACTCATAATAAATAAAATAAAAAAAAAAAAATCTGGTGTGAAACACTCACACAACTTTCTCTTACTCCAGTTCTCAAAATTATAATTGACAAATTTTATAGCTAGTGTAACAAATGAAATTCGTCGAAAAGTGAAAAACTGATCAGTAAAAACGCACTTCCGGTTAACTTATTTCCGTGAAACTCGGAATTTTGGCCAACTATTTATTTCTTATTAATTTGGTTTGGATGATGGTATTGTATAATCAACTATGATAGCCCTTTAGAGAAAAACATAACCCCTCCCCATCCCTAAAAGTGCCCTTAAATGAATTTCCCCAGAGAAATGTTTTAAATAAAAGTTGTATATCTTTGTATGCGTAGTTTATTTACAAAGCTTCAAGAAAATTGTCGAAGCCACGTTTGAGAAAATCGCGAAAACGTGAAAAATTCATTTAGTAAAGTGGTAAAGTAAACACACTTCCGGTCATCAGATTTTTTCAAACTCGGAATTTCTACAACACATCTCATTCTAATTAACATTATTTAGATGACAGAGGAAAATAAACTGAAATAGCACTTTAGAGGAAAACGTAACCCCACCCCTCCCCAAAAAGTCCCCTAAGAGAAATGTTTCAAATAAAAGTTGTAGCTCTTTGTATGTGTAGTTGATGCACCTAGTTTCAACAAAATCGTTGTAGCCATTTTTGACAAAATCGCAAAAAAGTAAAAAACTAACTAGTAAAGTGGTACTTTCGATTGAGGAATTTTGACAGGTAACCTAGTGTCGGATCCCATGGTGATACCTAAACGGAATATCAGGTATGAACATTCTACGGTTTTGAGCTATGCTGTTCAATTACATACACACACACACACACACACACACACTCACACACACAGACCATTTGCTAAAAACCACTTTTTTGGACTCAGGGGATCTCAAAACGGATATTTCCGGTGAAAACTCGATATCGAAAATTTGACACGATTACAATACTTCCTCTTACTAGGAGTAAGAGAAAGTAATAATTGAGACGAGTGTGTAAACTGAATTTACTCTGTGCAAATCTGTGTTATCACACTGTTTGACAAACGCATCCTGAAGATGGGCGAACGCCCGAAACCGGTCGATGACCTCAAAAAGAAGCAGGCTATCACGGAAAATGTCTCTGATGCTTTCCAGCTCTGCGGAACCAACCACAACAATCATTGTTGATTATTTGGATCTCCCAATTTGGGCAAATGCTTCGTTAACAGCTGTAATTCCATTTCAAAAGGAGATATTGAAACAATAGCTAGCTGGAATTATATGGTATTCTCATTTTCACAGTTCGTATTCATTCAAAAAAACGAGCAAGAATTAACCAGCAGAAAATAATAAGGTTGGGGTTAGGTTTTTCCTCTAAAGTGCTATTTCAGTTTACTATACAATTCTATCATGTAAATAATATTAATTAGAATTAAATGTGTTGTTGAAATTCCAAGTTTGAAAAAAAATCGGATGACCGGAAGTGCGTTTTTACTCAAATGTATTTTTGAATTTTCTGGTATTTTCTCAAAAACGGCTCCAACGATTTTCTTTAAACTAGGAATGTTATATACACTTATAATGAGCTCTAACTTTTAATTGAAACATTTCTCCTGGTAAAGTCATTTAAGGAGGCTTAAGTGCTATCTTAGTTGATTATACAAATTCCACCAACCAAACAAAATTAATTAGAAATAAATAGATCGCCCAAATTCCGAGTTTCAAGCAAATTAGTAAACCGGAAGTACGCTTTTACTGAACAGTTTTTTTTCACTTTTAGCGATTTTCTCCATAAAAACACCGACGACTTTCATTAAATTTCGTTTTATACTAACTATAAAATTTGTCAATTACAATTTTGAAAACTGGAGTAAGAGAAAGTTGTGTGAGTGTTTCACACCAGATTTTTATTTTTATTTTTTATTGTAATGGCAATTTTAGCTATAATGACAACTGAAAGCAATTCAAATGAAATTTAATTTGATTGGATTGTTAAGTTTCCCAATGCTGGACAATATCTGAGATTGTGTCCATCTTAAGTAAGCATTATTTTTTTTTTTTGCATAGTAAATTTTGAAAGGTATCTCAATCACAAGTTCACAAAACTTCCTTTGTAAAAGGAAAGAAGTAAAATTAAATATAAAGATTAGCAGGGAAGGGAATAGCCAAGTGGTTAACGTACTGGACTCCCTTGCGGAGGACTCGGGTTCGAGTCCAGCTGTGCTAGCCTTAGATTTTTTCTTCCTAGGAGCCCCTACAGCTCTGAGAAGGCTCCGGGCGCCAATGACCATAGATGTTGACGCGCCTTAAATTAAACAATAATGATAAAAATACAGATCAGTAATTGTTTATTACAAAAAAAACAGGGCACTAACAAACTATTCCGTTAGATTATAAATAATTAAGCAAAATGGTGTTCTTTTATTAGCAAATTCGTGTGCATTAGTGAGCGTCTTACCTAAAAGAGAGAGTATGTCCAGAAACAAAGTTAAGTGTTCGCCTAAGCTTTAAGATAAAGTTCCTGTATTAGCACACACGGTACTGCCTCTTCTTCTGTAAGTTGTGAAGGTTTTTGTAGGAGATGCAAGAGATTGTGGGAAGCTGTGAGAAAGTGTAGAGGAGATCTGACATTCTCTCACTCTCTCTCTATCCGGATATAATTGATGACCATATGATGAGACTGGTGTTTGGAGGTGGGTTTGGAGGTTGGCCACTACGAACACCAGCAGGTCAAGTTGGCCAGTGATGTACAACTGGTTAGTATATATATATATATATATGTGTGTTTGAGTGCGCGTGTGTGTTTGTCTATATGGTGGCACCCGACTGGGGTACACAGAACTCTGGAACTTTACTAATACTAATACCAGGGTGAAACGATCCCAACACTAACACTAACCCATTGTTCACTATATATATATAATACTGCTTCATCTAAACCTCTCTAACCTGTCCTCTGCATACATGCACACCTTCCTCTCACGCCCTGTGTACCTAAAACAGGTCGGGTACAACTCATACTACATTTACCCACTGTGAGAGTAATTCATCGGTAATTAGGCAAGAGTGAGGGCGTGTATGAGAGAGAGAGAGAGAGAGAGAGAGAGAGAGAGAGAGAGAAGATATCCCATCTACCATTCGCCAGGGGGCGGAACCCTTTTCATGTCTGGCAGTATATGGATCACCTAATACAACCGGCTGTTCTCAAAATTTACATTCCTTCCTATACACAGGTACCACCTTCCTACTATATTACATAGCAGATTTGTACAATAAGGTTGCTGTTAAATATCCCAAACTGCACTGTATATCGTCATAAACGTTTAAATCCAAATATCTTCGTCATTATTGTACCAAGCTGCATTCACGTTGACAATTTAAAAATTACAAATCGAAATTATAGTATTAAAACAAACAACTATGAAATTGTCCAGTCAAATTCACGTGGATTATTGGCCAATAAAATAGTGGTAAAGAATCTCTACTACTCATCCCAACATAAACCCTAAAAGTGCCTAAACCCATAATATATCTCGTTAATCAAATTTAGTACATATTTACATATTTTTATACTAAGTACATATGTTGTTTTGTACTAAGTACATTTTTGTCGTTAATTGCGACACTTTTGTTTGCGCAAAAATATTTAAATGAATGACAAAATATGTAATTCCAACGATATCTCATTCTTACTGTTAAGTTAGTTATGTTAGGTTGAAGGTTGCTATTACAGGTTTTCCTTCTGACAGAATGTTGAAGACTTTTATTTTCGAGCATTCTTACAAAGTTAGGTTACCTTCTAGGGAAGATTGGTCAAGACTGGGTCGGTCTGGTGTGATACCTGATAATTACCTCCGGCGTTACACGGACGATTCCAGAATGGATGGTAGGTCTGGAGCTGCGGTCTATTTTAAGACCGGAGATCATTCTGCAGTATCTCTTGGTGAATGGACCACCGTCTTCCAGACTGAGGTTTATGCTAATCTTTGTTGTTTCTCGGATGAGAGGGTACGTAACACTAACTTCAAACGTGTTTGTATCTGCTTGGACAGTCAGGCTGTTCTGAAGGCGCTGAGTACATGTGTCTTCACTTCTAGGTAGGTGTTAGAACGTTGTAAAAGACTTGAAGAGCTTTCTTCTCTGAAGGATGTGCTTCTAGTCTGGGTACTGGGTTACGTGGGAATTTTTGGGAATGTGGAGGTGGATAGGTTTGCCAAATTAGGCGCCTCTCTCCCTTTCATTGGCCCCGAGCCTGCTGTTAGTGTATCTTCTGTGCCAGAAGATACACTAACAGCACAGCTGTCACAGCGTGCCAGTCTGTCACGCTTCAAATCATGGACAGCTTCACAGCATTCATCCTTATGGATGAGCTCAGTTGGTTGTCGGCAGTCCAAAATCCTCATCGGCGGTCCGGACAGGGCTATTAGTGAGACGTTGCTGTGTCTTTCATGAAGCTCGCTTAGACATCTGGTTGGATCCCTTAGCGGACACTGTGTTTAAGGAGACATCTCTACGTAATGGAGCTCATGCCGGATCCATTTTGTAGAGTCTGTAAGACCGAGGAGGAAACATCCATCAATCTTATGACAGATTGTCTGGGTGGTGAGGAGATTAGGTTCAGGACCTTTGGTCGGAGCAGAATGTCTGTGGAAGAGCTTAGGCTATTTCCCCTTAAGGTTATTGTCCAATTTATTCAGACTGCGGTGAATCTTATATGTATTAGACCCGTATCTAGATATTTGTTCTAGACCCGGTTTGGTGATGTTTTTCTTGGGGTAGCTATGTGGGCCCAGTGAGGCTTTGGATAGCGTAGGGTTTGGTCCCTCCCCACAGACAAATAATAATAATAATAATAGTTATATTAGGTTACAATATGCAATATTTATCACTTATATTTTACTTGCTTTTGTTTTCGTGCATTTTTTTTGTTATCATAATACTAATAATAATAGTAAGTGAATATACAATACAATAAATATGTAAACAGCCATAAGTAGTTCAAAAATTGAATTTATTTTCTTTATTTCCACCCTATTGTTAATTCTTATTTATTTAATTTTAAATTTTAATAATTTGTGCATCATCTTATTTTATTTGGATTAACAATACCGTTCTTTAATCAATTTTAATATCTTTGCCAATGAATTGTTTATTAATACTGATTGAATTATCATCTTTCGTTGATTATTATAACAACTTTAGATCTTAATTTTTTTTAAAACACAAAGTTTTAGAGTCTCTTTCTTTCATTTGGCGCCCTAAGGAAAGGAAAGAGTGATACAGTAAAGACCAGCTATCTGATCCCTATAGCAATATACATTGACAACGGTAAATTAAAAGCTGATTTTTTTCTATGCGAAGAACATAACTTGCTGCTATATCAATTTATTGTCGTTTAGAAACACTGAATTCCGTCCATGCTAACTACATACTTTTGTCGTTAATTGCGACAATTTTGTTTGCGCGGGAAATGAATATGTCGTTAGTTGGACATATTTTAATCATAGTACAGTTTAATATACTACAATGAATTTTAAGCCCAATCGATACTGTAACCGGTACCATTTTTTATTAAATAAAATTTAATTTTGGAAACTAAAAGGAAATATATAAGATATCCAATTTGTAAAAAAAAAGGTACTTTCGAGATCATTCATTGCTAGAAGTTATATATTTATATTATATATATGTTTTATATATATACATATACATGTATGTTTTAACATATAGATCGGGAGCCTAGAACTTAACAGAAAGAACTGCAAACACATGATGATATATTTCAAAACAAATTTTTTAGAAAAAATGTTGGACCACACCAAGAATATGGTCTAAAAAGCGAATTAAAAAATGGCACAGAAATTAGGAGCCTCTTTCAAGAACTATACCAAATAATTAAAAGTAGAAGATTCGACTGGCTTCTGACTGGCAACATTCTAAGGGAAAGGAAAGATCCTTGATCAGGAACGCTAGGACGAGAGACCAGAACTGAAAGAAGACCCCTTAGCAGATCCATATACTAATAATGGAGGGATCAAATTTTAAAGAATTTAGGGAAAATAGGTGGTAAAGAGATATGAATGGCCAAAATTTTAAAAAATTTTCTTGATCCTTTTATAATCATACATTTTGATTATATCCGGTCTTATCCGGTGTGGCATATTGGAATGGCATATTCTAATGCAGAGTCATCTATTATGTCATAGATATCATTATCAGATATCAGAAATCACTGCCATGTCCGTAAGTGAATACGCACAAACATTCCTAGAAGGAAATTTGACACCATCATAATGACACTACATCTTAACAATACTAAGAGAAAGTGTAAACCGCTGGTTCAAGCGCCCCAACAAATTTTCGTAAAACAAAAGTATTAGAAAATTAAAAATAAAAATATTTGGCCATTAATACCAATTAAATGATTTTCCACTCGAAGTATCAGGAAATAAAAACCATTATGACCCAATCCCCCAAAAATTCTGTAGATCTAAATCAATATGGTTGTTTTGAAAATATGAATGTGTTAAAAAAACAATAAAAAAATAAATAAACAAACATACAGACAAATATATGCGAAGAGAATCACTAATTATTATTTATTTTTTTATTTTATATTTATTTATTAAATAGAGACTGCTGTTGTAGACTGCATTATTTATATTTACAAATATCGATATTATCGTAAAAGATAAGATTTCAAATACTTTATAACAATTTTGCTAATTTCAATCATTCCATCATTAAAATGGTCACGTAAATAAAAAAATTAATTGATAAATAAATAAAAAGTTTGCTATTACATATTTTGTAACATCTGGTGCGATTTAACAACTAGAGAAACATGGTAAAACTTTTTGGGAATCCGTTGTCTCAGTAGCTAATCAATACACATTTTTATGTAGATGTGGGTTTGTTTACGACATTATATTCAGCATTTTAAAATACTAGATGACCGAAATTGTTCATATAACATCGGAAACACTCAGACTTGTGGAACATATACTTTTTGAATGCACCATGGATTGGCGGGCATATAGCGTCGATCTTTTAATTCAGACAGCTCTATTTGCAAAAACGATAGCCTTAAACTTAACTCAATAATACAACCGAAGGAGACATTAAAATAATTTTAAATTATGTAAATAATTTGGATTTTGATAATTTATGGACAGCTTTGTATATAATATATATGTATAATTTCTATTTAAAAAAACAAGCAAAAAATTAGTTGGCTACGGCTAAAGAAGAAACATTTCATTTTTAAAAAAGTTTATTCGACGTTTCGGACATCTTTGGTGTCCTTCTTTAAGAACTGTTAAGGAAGAATGGAGAGTTAAATGTTGGAGTAGTTTATTCCTTCAAATTTTATTTATTAAAAAATAAATTTTTATTTTATTTTTATTACTATAATATTGTATTATTAAATCTTTTGTTACTGTTTTTCGTTTTACTCTTGTAATGTATGTCTACTTTTTTTATAATTTCAATAGAGCAATATTATAACTGTAACATAGATTAATACAGTTTTATTAAGTACTAATTAATTTTGTAATATACCTTGTACGATGCACGCTGTTAATAAATTCCCTAATTTCAGTGGTTACTGTGGTCAGGAAAAAACTAGAAAAATAATTTTTAGATAGAATATGATAAAAAATGTGTTAGGCAAATACTGAGTAATTTCTGAGAACGGAGGTATCGAAGCGCGTTTTATGAAATAAGTGTCATAGTTCTGACAACGGTTCTAAAACTACTTCCTGTAGATATAATTACTGTTATTTCATTTAAACCTTGTAGGCTTTTAAAAATAATCTTCTTTTTTTTTTTAAAAAAAGTCTTCTAGAAATAAAAGATCTTAAAAGTAATGTGATGATACCACCATATGTGAAAAACATATGTTCACGACGTCATAACGGGTAACGTCTCATGCGTTATATACTTCACTATTACAACTAATTGTGCATCAGGACAACCGGGACGTCAGAATGGCTGACACCACGAACTTTGACAACTTTGGTGGGTTGGGGAATCAGAGAAGGGGTATTTTTGACTGAATAAGATTAGATTGAAAAACGGGGATGACGAGCCTCATTTCACTACGAACTGCATTAAGAGGTCTATTGTGGATCCTCTAAAATTATTGCACATCCTTCAACCTCGCCCTCTTAATCAAGTCTAGCAAAGCTAAAAGTGGCTCCGTCATGAACCTGGTAACTTCGGGATTGCTTGTCTCCAATTGAAGAAACCTTGTCCTCATAAGAACGGCACACTCACAGAGAATGTGTACCGGGATTTCCTCCTCCAAGTAATAGTCGTTGCATGTGCCTATTCAGCCTACAATGCCTAGTTAATAGACCCACTGTTAGTTAGCCTTATATCTATTCGGCTATGACTCGCTAGGTCCCTGGTAAATTTAGGTAAATATCTTGCAGTAAAGAATTTAGCCTGCCTCTGCCTTGGTGCTCATTCCCACCACTGCAGACACTAGTCTTCTAGCCAATACTTGATAGAAGCTAGAATCAGGCTACTGGGCAACCCACAGAAGGGCCCAGTTAAAAGACGAGTTTCTTCTTCACAGCTGAAGTCAGTCTTAAACGAATCCCTAAACAGTTTATGGGAGAAGAATCCATGGAGAGATAATTGGGAACATTTATAACTATGATAATGATAATTTCTCGGCTAATTAATATTTTAAAATTAAAAAAGGTTAAATATCATAATAATAGTAATAAACTATCAACACATAAATTATTTAGTAAAATTAACTTAAACGTTTCCAAAAAACATACCATTTAAAAATTAAAAATAATAATTAGTTGCCCGAGGCTGTTAAAAAGAAAAAAATTTTTTTAAAAGAATCAAAGTAAAGAGGAAAAAAGGAAAATGTAAATGTCAATAAACATACAATAAAACATAATTAATTACACTTTCTTACAACCTAATTAACATATTAATATGGTATAATGAATTATCTAACCATGTCCTTTTTTTCCTTTTTCCATGTCTTCTTTAATCCTAATTTAAAACTATATATATATATATATATATATATATATTGCCGGAAAAAATAATACAAACACCTAACACATTTTATTAAACACACGCTACGAAAAATGCGTGCACATATTCAAACATGAATTAAAAAGAAACCTCTTATTATTTCGTAAAAAAGCGGAAAGAAGTTAAAGGCAAATATATTAAAAAAAAAAAAAAAAAATTAATGATCAATTTATATGAAAAGAAGCCCAAAGAAGTATTAATTATATCATATATATATATATATATAATTACTACAGAAAATTGCTCTTTGGACACTTTCATTCTTCTTTGGATTTTGCTTCTTTTTTTTTTTTTAATTATTTTTCTATCCCCACCAACTATCTAACCACCCTGTACTCCCTCGCCCTTAAATATATTATATTCCTATATTTTTCATTAAGTATTCATGCCTGAGGCTTTATAATTTCCACACCTTATATTATTATTCCGATTACATATTTAATTTTTTTCCTAACAAACTATATATTTTTAAAAGAGCATCATCTCTGGCTACCTCTTATATACTTCATCTAAATGATTATTGAACAATTTAGTTAAAATTATGACAGAGAAAAATTGGTTTGGGTAAAAATAGTTTTTTTTTTTTTTTTTTGAATTTATAGCTGTCTTAGAAGATTATGGTCACAAAATTGGGGGACAATTTATTCTGCTTAAAGATTTAAGCGTTGAATTCTTCCGGTAAAAATGATATCTGCGGGAAAAAGAAACATTCCAAAAAGAAATATAGGGTATTATATTATTTACATGAAGATATTGATTTAATTAGTAGCTAGGCCGTACTTGAGAATGGAATAATAACGTAGGACTGTAACATTGAATGAAAATCATTAAAAGGAATTTGGCCCAGAGTAAGGTCTTAAAAAACAAATGAAATGGCCAGAGCAAGCGGCAAAATTTAAGCCAATCAGACATCAGATTGCGCCAATAGAAGAAGAAGCACAATATACTTACCGATAAAAGAGTTTTAAAGTTCTCCAAGATATTTACGCTATTTCTAGGAAACAGATTTTCTAAGGGTGAACATTTCGTACTTAAAAGAGTAGTCGGCAACCATTTTTTGTTGTTGTGTGCTTCGTCCCGCAGAGCTGGAAAGCAATAGAGACATTTTCCGTGATAGCCTGCTTCTTTTTGTAAACCAGTAATCGACTGGTTAGGATAGGCGTTCGCCCATCATCAGGATGTTTTTTTAAACAGTGTAATAACATAGGCTTGTACAGAGCACATACAGTTGATACACTCAATAAAGTTCCACTTCAATACTATGTATGATTTTACTATCGCTATATAATATTAATATATATTAGAACGAGAGTTCTACATAGAACGTAGTGTATCAACTGAATTTGCATAACTTGCAAGCACAAGTCTTTTTTATTACACTGTTAACAAAACATCGTGATGATGGTCGAACGCCTGAAACCGGTCGATGACCACAAAAAGAAGCAGACTATCACGGAAAATGTTTCTGATTTATTTATTTTGCTCCGGGTCAAATTTTCACAAATTAAACAGACGGCATTACAGTCGCAGGTTACTTCCCCACAGAAGAAATTAGTTATATATTAAAATTTAATTCAAGCATTCACTGATAACTGATCATCTCATTCAACTAAGCTCAATCTACTCAAAATTTCTCAACTAAGCTCCGTTTCCTCGGCTCTGTGTGTGCTATTTAGAAGAATATTTCTATCAAGTTTTACATGACACATACAAGAAAACTGCGCGCTTTAATTTTTGATTTATACTATAATTAAAAAGTAAGTTAAAAATAAACTTAAAGCTTTAGGACGAACTAAGCTGAATCATTTAAGCACATGGTTAGGTGGTAGGGTTGATGTTCCCAGATAATAGATGGGAAGAAAGCGTTTTCCAGATTTAAGGATATATCTTGTAATTTATCATAATTTTGCACTTTATAGGCCAAGACTTAAACAATGGCGGTGAGGTTGAAGAAGATAGGATGGTGTTAGATACACCATTCATTGCAATACTGTTGTGTATTTTGTCATTTCAAATATAATTTATAAGAATCTTCTTCGATACGTGGAGAGAGAGAGAGAGAGAGAGACATTGACACTGGACCATATCCAGCGTGAGTTCCGACGATGGACGGAAATCGACGGTGGACCAGATATTTATTGCGCCAAATCCTCGAAAAGCTACGGTATATTAAATGAAGACATACAGAAAATTATATCAATTTATTTACGAGCAACTGAATGGAAAAGAACTGAATAATGCCAAATTGGAAATGAAAATTCTAAAAAATGTTGGTTAGAATGGTTGTATTAAGCTTGCCACCGTCCAATGCTTTGTTTACCCAGAAATGTTTCAGGATGAAGAACGATCTGCGACCAGCATTCTGTTTTATAATATTTTTATATTCATTTACACTTCAGTAAGAACACAATTTTTATTAAATATTTAATTAGACTCAACCTTACAAATATATTTTATATATCCATATCGCAAGTTAACCAGCACTTGTCTAGGGCAGACTCATTTTTCAGTGATGCCAACACAACACCCTTTCCCCCTTAGTAAAAATTCATGACTTACTATATCGACTTACAATTAAGTTTGCTAGTCCCTAAGCAAGACTCAGTGACACGGCCCTAGTAAGAGGATGTATTGTAATCGTGTTAAATTTTCGATATCGACTTTTCACCGGAAATATCCGTTTTGAGGTCCCCTGAGTCCAAAAAAGTGGTTTTTAGCAAATGGACTGTGTGTGTGTGTGTGTGTGTGTGTGTGTCTGTATGTGATCAGCATAGCTCAAAAATGAAAAACCGTAGAAAGTTGAAACTTGATATTCCGTTTAGGTATCGCCAAGGCATCTGGACAGTACGTTATCTTCAAAATTCCTCAACCGCAAGTACCACTTTACTAGTTAGTTTTTTTACTTTTATGCGTTATCCTCAAAAATAGCTCAGACGATTTTCTTCAAACTTGGTATATGAACTACACATACAAAGAGCTACAAGTTTCATTTGAAACGTTTCTCTCGGAAAATTCATTTAAGGGCAGTTACAGAGGTGGGGAGGGAGTAAGGTTTTCATCTAAAATGCTATTTCAGTTTATTAGACGATTCTATCATCTAAATAATGTAAATTAGAATTGAATATGTTGTTGAAATTCCGAGTTTGGAAAAAAAAACGGATAACCGGAAGTGCGTTTACTTTACCACTTTACTAAATGATTTTTTTCACTTTTTCGCAATTTTCTCAAAAAAGGTTCCAACGATTTTCCTGAAACTTCGTATATAAACTGCACATACAAAGATCTACAACTTTTAATTAAAACCTTTCTCTGGAAAAATTCATTTAATGGCACTTTCAGGGGAGGGGTGGGGTTATGTTTTTCTCTAAAGCGCTATCTTAGTTGATTATACAATTCTATCATCCAAATAAAGTTAATTAGAAATAAATAGATGGCCAAAATTCCGAGTTTCAAGAAAATCAGTAAACCGGAAGTGCGCTTTCACTGAACAGTTTTTTCATTTTTCGATGAATTACATTAAATTTGGTATACAAACTATAAAATTTGTCAATTATAGTTTTGAGAACTGGAGTAAGAGAATATTATGTGAGTGTTTCACACCAGATTTTTTTTTTTTCATTATTACATATATTTGTTTTTTAATTATTTATTAAACATTACACATACCTTTTTAGACCGTACGTTGACAGCACTAATTAATTTCAAAATGACATTTCTTAAGACAAATTCTGTTTTAATAATTAACAATTTAAGACTTTCTGTGTGATTGATTTCTGTTTAAGGGCTAAATTTGCGAAGCGGCTTTATTGCTCTGACAGAACGCGTTGTTTTCCCAGTGGACATGGCTCCGGAACTCGGGCTTTTATCCTGTACTACCTGTGTTGACTCCTCCTTTCCTCCTCCTTTCCCCCTCCTCCTTTCGCGTTCCAAGATACGCGGACCGAGGTTAATATCATCATAAACTGGGACACTTGACGGATGTTGACTTTCATGCAACCAGCTTTTCCCTTAACTGGTTAACGTGAACCCTACGGACTACTTCATTTGGCATTACCTTGACTAAGTACGTGAATCGACTTAATTTTGAACTCACTCTTCCTGGGATCCAGTTTTTTCTTGATTGTGGATGACGTAATGCGATTAATACTCGTAAAGCTTTTATTTGATACGTAACTAGACTGGGGAGTTGACTTAATATTGTTTTGGTTTAACTCTACAGACCTTTGATCCTGACATTTTACCTTTTTCGGATTTAATATCGACAAAGGCCTTCTAGGTGTATATCCTAAAATAAATGTCATCGGAGAAAACCCTGTGGTTAATGGCGGTGTACCTCTATAAGAATAACAGGCAAGCCGCCAAAATTTCTAATAAAGGACTACGTGATACAGACAACATTTTCTTTAGCATTTTCTTGAACGTTTGTACTGCAAGTTCTGCTACGCCATTAGATTCTGGTTATAAGGTGGACTAAATAACATTTAATACCATACTTACAATAACTTTGAAATTCTATTGAATTAAACGGTGGCCCGTTATCAGAGACAATTGTTTTTGGTACAGAAAACCTAGCGAAGACTTCTTCTAGTTTTGAAATAACCGCTATTGCATTTATTGACGACATAATAAAACATTCTATCCATTTGGAGTAAGAATCTACAATTATCAGGAACTGCGGGGCATTGAAATAAAGAAAAATCGACATGAATCCGTTCCCATGGGCGCTCTCTGATTGTGGCCAAGACGCCCTCTGTTTCCTTTGAGTATCATTACAATTTTCTTGGTAGGCCTGATATGACTGAATTTTTCTTTGAATACCTGCATCCATACCTTTCCACCAGACCTATGAACGTGCAAACAATTTTGACCGGACAATCCACTATGACCTTGATGAATAAAATTCAAAACATTTTCTTTAAGAGATGCGGGAATGACTATCCGATCACCAAAAATAATTTTTATGCACAGATAGTTGTTGACGAAGCTTGAAATAATATTTCAACTCTGGGTCTACTTCTGGTTTCCACTTTGCCAAGACTGTCACCATGACTTTTGAAAAAACTTTAACTTTTATCATGTGCTCCGACACTGTATCAGGAGAAATAATTGGAGTAGACAAAACTAAGAAGTTACAGTCTTGATCCGGTACTGGACATTGACTAGTTAATCTCTGACATGACATCAGCTTGAGGAATTTTTGGCCCTTTTTTATACACGATTTTATAATCATACCTAGACAATATTAATGACCAACGAATTAACCTTGACGGGGCTCTGCCTGGAATATTCTTTGTTTCCGAAAATAAAGTTTGTAATGGTTCATAATCAGTAAAGATAGTAAACTGTCGACCATACAAATACTAATGAAACTTTTGAACGCCATAAATAACCGCCTACGCCTCCTTATGTAACTGACTATAATTTTTTTGAGCATAATTTAATGTAGCTGATTTAAACTATTGGACAATCATCATCCTCGATGGTGTGTGACTAAGGACTGCACCTACCCAATACTGTGATGCACCGACTATTAAGTTTAGTGGTTTTGTCGCATCATAAAATACTAACAATGATTTTTCCGACTGACACATTTATTTTTATTGGATGCTATTTCACAATCTGCCGTCCAAACGAAAGGTTTGTTTTTTTCCGCAGCCTATATAACGGTCCTAATAGATCAGGACACATTTGAATAAAATTTCTATAAAAAGACAGCACAGATAAATATGACTTTAATTGGGTGACATTTTTTTGGAACTGGACAATTTAAAATTTTATTAATTTTTTCTTTAGATGGTCGTTTACCTGCTGCAGAAATATGAAACCCTAAAAATTCTAATGATTTTACAAAAAATTGACTTTTCTGTACAATTAGTTTAACATTATATTGTTCTAGATGTGATAAGACGAAATTTAATGTTTTTGAGCAATCTTCTCTTGATTTACCCCCAATTAAAATATCAACTAAATAAGCTGAACAATGATTTACACCTTGTAGGATATGATCTAATACTATTTGGAAAATTGCTGACTAGAAGCTAAACCAAAGACTAATCTTTTGTATATAAAGACCATCAAGTGTATTTATCGTCAATAAATTCTGACTAGCTTCATCAACTGTCGACATACACGACCAATCTAAGCTCATAAACAAACTGTATGTGCACTGAAGGCGTCCATTTCTCCAGGAATCACTTTAGGCATACAAATTCGAAAAGTAAATCGCCTCCGTATACTTTGGGATCGCTGGTCAGTGAGAAATATTCCACATATTGACAGATTCTTTTTGTCAACAAGTAGCTACTTTGGCAAAACAGTGACACCTGTGGAGTTATCTACTCTCCAGAAGGACAAAGATTACTCTCTGCAAGACTCTATAATTCGACCCGTCATGATCTATCGGTTCGAAAACCTGGATTTTCTCATAAAATGAGAAAAAAAAGTATAACTGGATTTTCGGATTGACAAATCCTTCGGAGGATCTAGAGAGCAGTTAGGGAAGGCAGCAACACCAGGCAGAAAGAGGTTGAATCGAGAAATAAAAAGTCTAGAGAGGAGCCAGATTTGGTAATTATTATAGAGGTGGGAAGATTATATTCTTGGTGTACATGATTGGAAGGCAGCCGCGCAGGATAGAGAAAAACTGGCGGAAACGTCTGCATGATGAAACCAAAGCTCACTGGTGGGCTCTGTTGTATGATTAGACGAAATACTTTCTTGTAAAGAACTCCTGAGGCGATAGGGCAATTATTATGATAATTAAAGATGGTACACATCTCTAAATACACCCACATTTGTTAATTATTTCTAAATGAAAGAAAGTTTTTTGTTTTCTTGTTTTGCATTAGACTTACTGTTTTCCAAATTATTACAAAGCGAGATATTGCTGAAATAGTAAGCTAAATTCAATTGCCAAACGTGGAACACAAAAGAATGGGGATATGCCAAATAACATGTATAAATTACTGTTAATTCCACAATCCAGGTCCTAGGCTCATATCAAATGATTGCAATTTAATATT
The DNA here is from genome assembly GCA_011037195.1 of Triatoma infestans. Classification (NCBI taxonomy): domain Eukaryota; kingdom Metazoa; phylum Arthropoda; class Insecta; order Hemiptera; family Reduviidae; genus Triatoma; species Triatoma infestans. The sequence continues at coordinate 45,082 of JAAEAF010003608.1, read as the reverse complement.
CAATATTTAAATAAATTTAATGCACTTATTTGGTATTATAAAAGTTTATGTTACAAAATAAGCGAATAAAGTAGGGTTTTATAAATGCGCACATACACACATACACTACCAAACCGACCACTATGAACTCAGGCCAGATCTACCAACCAATATATGCCGGAATTAAAATACCAATTATTCATTATACCAATAAATGAAAACGAGAAGAATATTATCACCATTGATTCTACAGCCTCACCCTTCGTCTTCTATTACATTCGGCCCTTTTATTTTTATTTTTTTTGCATGCCAAACAACAATTCGCCATTATTATTACCACTGCCATCAAAATATTATCATTTGCAATTATGTTATTCTTTTTTTTATTTCCCGTTCCACGCCTAACCCTAAACAAAGTGTGTGTACATCCCCATTACTAACAGAATATCAATATATATATTACATTTCATTAAAAATTAACAATAAAATAGTCAGCATTTTTTTCATTTCAGCTGATTTTTAACAATATTTCATTGACTTGGAGATAGTCAAATAAAAAGTCTTTTAAGATTTTTTTGTAAATTAATTTTTATTTTCTCTTATTTCTAGTAGTGACAGGAAGTATAACAATTGTGTCAAATTGTTGAAATTGAGTTCTCACCGGAAATACATGCTTTCAGGTCCTCTCTGTAGAAAAAAAAGGGTATATATGTATATATGTATGTATGTATATATACGAGGGTCATTCAATAAGAAAAGAGACAAATCGCTGTAGCTCAAAAACGATTTATTTAATCAAAACAAAACATTGACTACTTTTCAACATAGCCCCCAGCAACATTTATTTATACACTTGTCCCATCGTTATTCTAATTTCTATATGCCTGTGGCATAAAATTCATTGGGTTCATCTCGAAGCCACTTTTGCACCTGATTTTTAATTTCTTCATTGGATTGAAAATGTTTCCCACGTAGAACCTCTTTAAGGGGTCCAAACAAATGGAAATCCGATGGGGCGTGACGGGGTTGTAGGGGGAATGTGGAAGGAACTACCACCCCAATTTTTGAAGTGTTTCTTGAGAACCTGAAAGTTGTCTTCGAACCCATAGCGCACAAGTTTTCTTATTCTGTACTGTATTCAAGTTTTCTTATTCTGATCTTAGTCTTCATCGCGTACTCTAGCTTATTCTGAATAATGTTATTCAGTTAGTTCCAACACTCGTGTGCACTTCTTCAGCTATCAGTTCAACAGTAATACGCCTGTTGTCCTGAATTAACGCGTTAATGCAAGATTCGAAGGAGGAAGTTGCAACTTCAACCAGTCGTCCACTTTGTTGCTCATCACAGACACAGGACCATTTGTAAACGTTCGAACGGTTCACTCAATTATTCCCAAATACTTTCAACATTCTATTGTGGATTTCGCTACCTTTGATACCCTCTGCAACTAAAAATCTAATCACAGAGAGTTGTTCGAGCGGACTCGCCATTGTTAACTGAATACATTTGAAGTTATGCTTACCAAATACTCTCGAACAGGTGATGAGAAACTAAGGACAAGGATCATGGCATTCCTGCTGTATCCTAGCAAAAAATACGAACAACACACTAAGGACAAGGATGCCAACTTGACGCACTGAAACTATTGTATTGATTAAACACACCGTTTCTGAGCAACAACGATTTGTCTCGTTATTGAATGACTATCGTATACAAAATAAGTATATAAATATATATATATATAAGTGTGTGTGTGTGTGTGTGTGAATAATCAATCTCAAAAAAAAGAGAAAAATCGCAGGAAGCTCAAACTTTGTATTAGTTTTGGTACTACCACAGCATCTGACATTTTTTTCTGGCAAAATCCATCAACCGGAAGTGTGACTACTAAAAACATTTTTTTACAGTTTTTCTCTATTTTCTCAAAAAACAATTCCAATAACATATTACGATATAGACACTAGGACCGCACAATATACTATGATGTGAACTTTAAAGGGAAAGCCTAACTTCTCACCCCCTTAATTGAATTCACCTGAAAAATTTTTTCGAATGAAAGTTGTCGTCAGGATATGGATCATGCCGACAGTACTTAAATTGGTGTTATATAATACAGTCTCCAATATCCCTTGGCAATGAAGTAATTCAAGATTTCACCTACTTATTATATCACTGTTCAATTCTGGAAGAATATAGAGTACCACTCCATTCATAAGTTACATCCTGATAACGGGTCATAAATGGCCACTTTCACTGCAATTCCTATTAGACAAGCAATTTATTGATAAATTCTTGTTGTTTCGTAAAAAATGGGATTTTACAAATCTTATAATATACGTTAAATTTGTTTAAAAAAAAAAAAAATCATTTATATCTTATCATTTTCTATAAATTAATTTTCTATTACTTTTCTAAATTAATGAAAAACCTGGCCTTGCTAAACTGGACACAGCTCAAGACGATTTACTGGGCTGTACGAAGGCGTATGGCCGATGCTGCCAACGCGCCGGCGAAGGGGAAAAAAATTGTTAATCTTGTTATTATTTTGTAACAGAATTTCATGTGTCATATCTTTATTGAGCATGTAGAATTATTTAATGAACACTCTTATGATAGGGGGCATGAAACCCTCTCATGGTACTATCAGGAGTAAAAAATAAGAAAAGTTGAAGTCCTTTTTATAATTAGTTAGTTGGATATGCCAAGTTTTAATAAAATCGCAAAAAACTGAATAAAAAACTATTCTGGTAAGCGTTAAGGCCTTCACGCGCTGGTCTAAGTAGCTAGCGCACTTGTGTTTGGTGCGGGAATTCAGGATTCGATTCCTGAAGCAACAGTAAGAAGCGATCCTAGGTAGCAAAAGCCAGAACTAACGGCGAAGAAAAACTCGGCGTGTTTACCACACATCCTCTATAAAAAAAATTGCATCTTTTACTTTGCATGATTATAATCGTGTCAAATTTTCGATACCGAGTTTTCACCGGAAATATCCGTTTTGAGGTCCTGAGAGCAAAAAACAGGTTTTTAGCAAATGTTCTGCATGTATGTGTGTGTAGCATAGCATAGCTCAAAAACGAAAAACCGTAGTAAGTTGAATCTTGATATTCCGTTTATGTATCACCATGGGATGTGGCAGTACGTTATCTGTCAAAATTCCCCACTCGGAAGTACTATTTTACTAGTTGGTCTTTTTACTTTTTTGCGATTTTCTCAAAAATTGCTCCAACTTTTCTTCGAGCAATACTTGGTACATCAACTACACATATAAAGAGCTACAACTTTAATTTGAAGTATTTCTCCGGGAAAATTCATTTAAGGGCATTTTTAGTGGAGGGGTGGGGGTCAGGTTTTCCTCTGAAGTGCTATTTCGGTTTATTATACAATTCTATCATCTAAATCAGTACATTATTACTTTCGGTCGACCTTATTGTCGCCATACATTATTTTAAGGTAAACCTTATTGTCGCATGCTCTGATTTCATCTTATAGAAATATCAAATTTCTACTTTTTCAGCGGTCATACACACAACAAAATAAAACTACTTGTTCATATTCAGGCGACATCAATACGTGAATATATCCGAAGAAAACTCAATTCGAAATTTGACATGATCGCAAAATTGCTGGTAAGAGAAAGTAAAAATTAAACTGCAATATATATATATGACTATAACTGGGATTCTATAAATGTAGCAAAAAATTATTGAAAAAATTAAATAAAGTGGAGTACCAAAAACATAAAATATCATATAACTAAAAGATTAAATGATAATGAATTGGGTGGGATAGGACACTATATTAAACAATTTGAAATCACACCTATATATATAATATATATAAATGGAGAATCTTGGTCCGGCTATATAATTAAATCTGTCGTAAATTAATACCCTAATGAGCCTACTCATTTAATAATCTCTCTCATACACTCTCTCTCTCTTACTCTAAGTCATAACCAATTCACCCATTTGGTAATGTCGGTGTTTGCGTGTGTGTGTATATGCGGTGGTGACTCTTGTTTGTTTATATGTTCGTATAATAATCGAGTACCTTAATCACATAGACTTTACTGCGTCATTATCATTATTAGGTCATTAATGATTTATTGAACTAAGTGAATTTTTTTTTATATATATTTATTTATTTATTATTTAAAGATTTTTTTATCAGAGTAAATAATTTGATGGCTTGATAAAACACAATAATATCATTAAGAGTTTTGGTAACTTTTAAAAGGCATAATGTATGTTTATTTTAATGGACTTTTTTTTTGCATTAAGAAAAAATAATCAAGTGAGAAATACTTATAAGAATTTCTCATACTGCAATTATAACGATTCTAGTAGTAAAGTTTCTTTTATTTTCTGAATGAGTTTAAATTATATTTCGGAAGTTTAAGCTTAGTTTTCTGTAGTGTGGCTTCTTCCAGAAATGTCTGGTATTGGGAGAAGGTTAGTGTCGTTAGATAGACGGAGTGAATGATTAGAAATAGAAGTTATTGTGTGCCTATGTGTTAGACTTTTCTTCTCCAAAATATAAAGTAGTGGGTATAATGGATGTGAGAAGAAGAGAGAATTAGAAAGAATGAATTTAGGAATGAAATTAGATATAAACCAGATGATAAGCAGAACACATAAACTGCAAGAACTTTATAGTTAAATAAAAGTTAGGTAACGAGAATAATAAAGAGACAGACTGGCTGAGTAATAAGAAGGTAGTAGATAGGTTGCTAACAGGATGTGGTGTTGTAAAACTGTCCTAAAGCTGTCCTGACTGTTCTGCTCTATGTCGCTCTATGTATATGAATCGAATTCTCTCTCCGTAGTCTGGCCTAGGTGGAGAGTAACTAACTTTTGATTCATTTAATGTCTGCTTCTTCGCTCTTCGGATTCTATGAATCTTTAATGATTCGAATCCCATTACATGGGATACTAGTAATATTTATGTAATTATGTGCCTGATTATGGCCAGTCCGCTTCGCATACATCTTTAATGAGTGTAGGCATACATCTTCATGGTATGCAGGTATGTCACGCGCACGGGAACTGTCCATGAATTAAATAGAAAAAAAAATACAAATCAACTAAAAATGTTTGCCATGCTGTAATAATAATAATAATAATAATACGATGTTTATTCAATAAATAAAAATTACACATGCACAGAATAATATATAAAACAAAAAACATATTTGCATGGACCAGAGTCCGTCTGCAGAGTTGTTCTATAAATATACCAATCTGCTCCCAAATATAATATTATTAACCAATTAAGCATTTATTTTTATAAATTAGAAATAAACACTGTAAATGTATACTTTTATTAAAAGTATAAGACTAAAAATCACAAAATTAAATGGGAATAAAACTAAAAAACAAAAAAACAGAGCTTATAACTGATATAGACCTAATAACTCATCTGTACTTCTATTTAATTTAATAATTGAAATGTTCTATTAGTGACCTTCTATATGCACTTGCGGCTATACAAAACTGATTTAAATTGACCCAATTCCTCCCATTTAAATAATCTATAAACTCCGATTTTTCTAATCTACTTTTACCAAAAATCTTCACCCTGAATTCGGCCAAAATTGGGCAGATGGCAACATAATGAAACACATCTCCAGTTTCTGCCATATTACACATCGAGCATAAATACTGATCGTGTTCGTCATGCTGTACCTACCACCCATTCTCTTAACTTTTATCCGCGTTGCTGGATAAACAGTTTTGTAAGGCCTATACCAGAATGGATCTTCAAACATCTTATGAAAGATGAGAAAGTTAGCATTGACCTAGCATTCAGTGTTCAATGTATTTTTGCACAAGAAATAGCCTATATTTTGTTTCAACAAAGTTATCTGTCAATATAGTGTACCCATAATCATTTTTTTTTTTAATTTAAGGCACGTCAACATCTATGGTCATCGGCGACCGCAGCCTTCTCAGTCTCCTTACAGACAACACTGTCCATTACCGGACAGTGAGCTGTAGTGGCTCCTAGGAAGAAAAAATCTAAGGGTAGCACAGCTGGACTCGAACCCGGGTTCTCCGCGTGGGAGTCCAGTACGCTAAAAAAAAAACAAATCTTATAAGTACTTTTAATAAGGGCAATTAGAACCCAAAAACTGAAGTGTAAAAATATGCGATTTTTTTTTTTTTTTTAATTAAAAAATTGATTGAAATCATATTTATATTTTCAAGTGGTTTCTTTGTTATAATAATGATTTCGAAATTTTTAGAAAACCTAATTAGCCAATATATATATCTCAAAACACTGTGCACATTATATTCTCCAATTATAATTATTAATTCATGTTAATTTAGATAAGTTAATTGAAGATAATTAGCCCATTAGAATTGAACTATCTCTGTCAAGTATTGATTCAGTATACGCCCTATTATCAATAAAAAAAGAAAAAGTAAACAAATAAATCAATTAAATTAATTAAATTAATAAATAGGAAGGATGATATTATGTGAATCACGCTCTATGACTTTCTGATTGACATTGACTTCAATTTTAAAATGATTATTAAAAAAAATTGCGTTTAAATTTATAAATAAATATAAATTGTGCACTGCATACATTTATAATTATTGGTTTCCTTCCTAGAACTGAGTTGCTACCTGTAAGTGATTGATAATAATCGATTAGATTAGTAATAAAACTGAAAATATATAATATTATACAGGTTGTCTCCTCATGCTTTGGTCTAGTGGCTAGCGCACTCGCCTTTCGTGCAAGAAATCAGGGATCGATTCCCGTGAAGGCAAAGTCGGTGTTGATCCAGCATGGAGATAAAAAGTGGGGAAGCTACAGTTTATAGCGCCCTAGGTAGCGAAGCCCGGAACTAAACGGCGTGGGAACTGCGGCGTGCTTACCACACGCCCCCCCTATTCAAATCGTCACCTGGCAAATTTGGCCTTTCATGGGCTGTTGCGCCATAGGTTTTTTTTATACAGATTGAGATCTGTACACTTTGTTAAAATTATTTTAAGGGGATACCCACTGCGACCTAAAAGTTCTATTGTGCTTTTGCGCAGCCTTCTCAGTGCACTGCCAGACTCCGAGCAGTGTTCTGTAGCTGCCCACAACGGACAGTGAGCTGAAGAGGCTCCTAGGAAGAGAAAATCTAAGGGCATCATGCTAGATTCGAACCCAGGACCTCCGCGTTGCTAGACCAGTACGCTACCATGAGTTAAACCCTTCACTAACAATACATATACCGTAGTGATACTTTAGAGGAAACCTTAACGTTACTTCTCCCACCGAAAAATCAAATTTTCCTGGGGAAATTTTACCAATAAAAGTGGTAGGTGTTTATGTGTGCAGATAATATAGAAAGTTTAAAGAAAATCGTTGGAACTGTTTTTTGAGAAAACCATGGGAAACTAAAACAAACAAAAAATTCAGTAAAGTGGCCCTTCCAGTTAGCGGATTATGTTCTACATGTCGGATGCGGTGGTGGGAACTAAATGGAATATTAGGTCTGAGAACTTCCCGTGATTTTTACTTTCCCATATATTGCAATCATATCAAATTTTCTTTGCAATCGTAAAGAAAATATACTTTTTTGAGGTCCCCTGAGTCTGAAAATGTTATTTTTTTAAAAAAGTTCAAACTTAATATTTCGTTTTTAGTTTCCACCTGGCAATGAGGTTTTTCGACAAATTCGGTTGACCAAAGGTAGCAATTTAATTAGTGGATTTTTCAGTTTTGTGGCGATTTTAAAAAAAATCAGGTCCAACGATTTTTATAAAATATGGTACATATATCAACTACACATATAAAGAAGTACGAATATTATTTGAAATATTTCTCCGAGAAAATTCATTTAAGAGGTGCTGGGGGGGGGGTATTTTTCCTATAAAGTGATGTTTTAATTTATTACATGATTCTATCATCCATATAATATTAATCAGAAGTAAATATGAAGCCATAATTCCAAGAATTCGAAGAAAATCTGTTGACCGGAAGAGTGACATTACTATATAGTTTTTTCGCTAAAAACACCGACGGCTTTCATTAAACTTGGTAATAATAGCTATATATAGAGAGAGATCTACTTGTGTGTGTAACTTTTTCCGGCAAAATTCATTTAAGGGGGTTTTGAGGGAGGGGAAGGTTATGCTTTTCCTCATAAAAAAGTCGTTTTATACAGTTTTAGATCCTATCATTCATGTAAATTGAAGACAACTAAACATGACAGTAAGAATTATGTGTTTGAAGTGAATTAGTCAATTAATTATAATTAATTGTAGATCGCAATAAGAGAAAGTCGTTTCATATCAGTTATTTTATTTTATTTTTTTTTTTAAATATATTGTAGATATATTTGAGATTTGAGATATATTGTATATATGCATACATACAGACAATTCGCTAAAAACATTTTATCCGTTTTCTCAGAGAAATTCAAATAATGTAATTTCAAAATGAAAACTTAATTTGAAAGAAAGTAAAATAGAATATTTTGTAGGCAAACCCCCTTTTTTTTATTTTGATGTTAGAAAGATGTTCTCTACTTTTGAGGTTTGTATACTAAGGTTCTATTAGTAAGATGATTTAAAAACCCTTCAGAACACTTTTCTACCTTAATACCTACTATACACTTCCATTATTACTTCCATTTACTTTGCTTCTTTAATAGGTTTTAGAAAGAAAGAAATGAGTGAGGAAGGATTTTTAAGAAATATACTAGAATGAATGCTAAACTATATGATAAAATAGAGACACAAAACTGCCAAGACTTAACACGTAAATAGAAACTAGAGATTTAGACTGAGTATAGAGAAGGGGTAATAGTTGGTTGCTGACGCGTTGTGACTGCTGTATAAACTGTTCTAAAGACTGTCCCTTGTAAGGCTAGCGCAGCTGTATATATACACTTAGTCTCCCACTCAAGTCTGGCCTAAGTAGCGATTGAGTTTCCCAGTTTTCTCCCTCTTTCTCTCTCTGTTTTGAATCCGTGCCTTCGGATCCTATTACACATCCATAGAAGCTAGTTTCTGCAGTATATACTTCTAAGAATCAAGGAACCAGAAAATGATCATGAGGAAGATACCATGATAAGGTTTTTGATGGATTTATGTAAAAATTATTTGAATTAAAATTATAATTACAGCAATATTTTTAAGGGTAATCATACAGTAAAAAAAAAAAAAATACATCCTCCGGTCCATCAAATTTTTGAACTTCATCCCCAAAGTTGTAATCCAACCTAGAAACTCCGGGGCCTCTAAAAGGAGGTTCAGCACTTAGACCTCAGCTGGGCCCATTGTGCACCCGCCTCACATCAGCTCTGTATCATTAAAAAACGACAAGGCTGAGACCATTGAAATTTCTGATCCCGCCTTCGGCTCCAGCATGTGGGTGCCAAATTTCAAGCATCGTCTGCGAGCATAATGCATGCACCCTTCAAGAAGGTGAAACGGTATTTCATCCTTTTGCCAGCATTTCCTGCAAAGTTGGTCCGCACAGAAGCCCATTTTATGCAGATACTTCCTTAGAAGGCAGTGCCCTGTAACTAGGACAGTAATTCTCCTTGGCTCCACTTTTGTTCTGCCGAGGATATAGGTTGTGCGAGTCTTTGAGGGACCCTCTAAGAAAATCTTGAAGTGCCTCAGCCCCGCAATATTTTTCCAATACGTTTGCGTATTAGCCAGGTTTCAATGGCCCACAGGCAATTCTGTAAGAGATGCCGTAGAAAAGCTCCGGAGCAATGGGCGCGTTCGTGAGCCGTCCTCCTTTGCTAGTCTGTCGGACTCTTCCTTACCTTGAATGCCTTTGCGCCCCGTCATCCAGTCCAGTGCCGAAGGCTACTGTGGTTTGCCAGAATTCTAACTGTTCACGGCATTCTTTAACAATTCTCAACCTGATGCAGTTCGCGTCTAAAGCCTCTAGTGCGGCCTGGCTATCAGAAAAGATCGCGACTCTTCTGCTCGTTACGCCACCCTCAAAGTTAATAAAGAAAAAAATTTCAGCTAACATGAAAAAAAGAAGAGAAAGATAAAAAAACTGGGGCTTCAATAATAATAAGTCGTAGTTTTATGCCCAGCCACCAGCGACCGACCTCACATTTCACAACATCGGAACAAATTCTATTCCACTTCATACTGGAAATACTAGTAAAAATTGTCCAGTCTACCATCAGAGTTCCATAATGACCATTGGTTGTAAAAAAAAAAATAAATAAAAGAGAGAAAGAGATTCGATAGAGAGAGAGAGAAAAGTATGCATGAAAAAATTACTGGAAGGATATTATTATATACACACACATACACACACACACACCAAATACGAAACAGACATTCATGCACAGACAAACTGGTGAGCTTGTATAAGGTTCTGGACAGAGAGTTTAGTCCCCAGCCCTGTTCGGAGGACGTTAGTCCGACCATTGTGCTTTTTAATACTTGGCAATTTTTTTTTTTTTTTTAATTAATGAGAGTGCAGTTGTTGGGGAATGCAAGTAAGGGGAAAAACAAGCATGGAAGAGGAAAATAGATAGATATATGTGTATGGTAAGAGAGAGAGAGAGAGAAACGAGCAGAGCGTGGAAAATGGGTGGGAATTTTCAAATGTCAACGTTGAATGTGGCTAAGAGAGAAAAATTCTTTATATGCTAGTTGCAATGGATATAGAGGAAAAAAAAATGAACGGACAAAAATAACAATGGTAATTGGGAAATTTATATCGCCAGTTTTTTTTTTTTTTTTACTTTAATTAATTATTGTTAATTACTTTAATTAAATAATTAAGAGAACTGCATTATAATAATTCCGTTAAGGAAGGGAATAGCTAAGTGGTTAGCGTACTGGGCTTCCACGCGGAGGAAGCAGTCTAGCTGTGCTACCCTTAGATTTTTTCTTCCTAGGAGCCTCTACAGCTCATTGTCCGGTGATTGACAGTGTTGTCTGTAATGAGAGAACACTGTCCGGTGCCGGCAGTGCACTGAGAAGGCTCCGGGCGCCAATGACCATAGATACTGACGCGCCTTAAATAAAAATAAAAATAAAATAAAATAATTCTATTGTAAATCATAGAATCAAATATTAAAATAAAATCAGTTTCGTAATAGTATTTAAGAACAAAACATATTGGTTTTCAAGGTATAACGGCCCTGAAGAAGCTCATTGCAATACGGGCAAACCGTCGATTCCTAACAAACCACTGACGCTGCTCAACCTGCCCCCTGTTTTTTTTTTTTTTATGAAAATATCCGCGGAAACCTAAAAGATCATAAAACATTTGAATTTTTGACATCTCATCTTTTTGTTGTGGTGGTGGTTGGTTCCGCAGAGCTGGGAAGCATCAGACATTTTCTGTGGTAGCCTGCTTCATTTTGTGGTCATCGACCGGTTTGGGGCGTTCGCCCATCTTCAGGATCCGTTTGTCAGACAGTGTGCTGGACTTCCACGCGGAGGACCCGGACTTGCACGGAGCAAATTCTGTTTATTTAGAACCACCAAAAAACAATATTTTCAAAAAAAAATTACAAATAAAAGTAATAGGTTTATATCTATGTAATTAGTATTCCAAGTTGTAGTCATTATCCAGAAAATTCCAAAAAAACTCAAAACCCTATTCTGTAAAGTCTCACTGTTGGTTAACCGATTGGCTTAAAAAATAGAATTCTATCAATGTTTCTGTAATGGGATCCAAAGAGAGGGATCTAAAGCAGAGCGAGAGACACACAAAATCGAGAGTCTCACATGCTACTCAGGCCAGACTAGAAAGGGAGACTCTGCATATATAAAGCGGTGCTAGCCCTACAAGACAGTCTATACAACAGTTTGCAACGCGTCAACAACCAACTACTACTCTTCTCTTTACTCAGTCTAAATATCTCGCTACCTAATTTCTCTATTTACGTGTAAAGTCCTCGCAGTTTTGTGCCTCTCTTTTATTATAAAGTGTTTAGCATTCATTCTAGCTTAATTCTCAAAAACCCTCTACACGCATTTCTCTCCTTCTAAAACCTATTATATTTCTAATGTGTATTCATATTATATAGGTGGTAAAAACCATATATTATCCTGAAATATTACTTTAAAGTAAATCATAACTTTACCGCTCCTTCAAAATCGTCTAAAAAGAAATCAATATCCCCAGGAAAAGTGGTTCAAATAAAAGTGATAGGTATTTATGTGTACATATATACTATACGAAGTTTAAAATCATTGCAACAACAAGAGAGCAAACAGCAATGAGAGCAAGAGAATCTCAACCACTCTCTCGGACTGGAGTGGGAGAAGCTGTTTAAATATAGCGACGGACAGTCCATAAAACACAGTGGAAATTAGTTCAGTACATCCAATCGCTACGTGTCATTCTCTTACCACTCAACCTTAAACATTCATCCATTGTAAAGTCCAGGCAGCCTGTGTCTCATTATTAATATATCAGTTAACCAGTGTTAACCAAGTCTTCTTACTTAACTCATCAAACGAAACCAATTCTCTCCATCCAACATCCATTATATCGTTGACGCCATTTTCAAGAGAAATCCTGTATAACTGAAGAAAAAAAGAAAACATTCAGTAATGATGCAGCACACTTCCGGCTAATGGATTTTACCAAAAACTTTCGTGTAAGTATCTACACGGAATACCAGGTTTGAGTTTTCTGCGAATTTTTGGTTTTCAAGATATTTTACACACAGTCACAGACACGCATACATACAGACCGTTCGCGAAAAATAAATTTTCTATCCTCAGAGGACCTCAAGACATGTATTTTCGGTGAAAACTCAATTTTAAAAATAAGGATCACGATCCTAATCACTTCCTCTTACAACCAATGGTGTGTTACGTGTGTGTGTGTGCGCGCCTCAAATAGGAGGACTTAGCCTTGAACTAAATTCTCAAAATATTATATCTGTGTAATTTTATTTTGATGCTGTCAATTACATTATTTACTGCAATAAGAGAAAGTCTTATAAGGGTTCCACAACAGATTTATTTTCTCTTACAGCTGAAGAGAAAATAAAAGTTAAAAACACGTTTTTAAATTACACTGAATGTTTTCCATGTAGTTTCAATTGAGAATAAGCTACATCTACAGGAGAATCAACACGTGGCTGTTTACATTAACAGGTATAATGAGCAATAAACTTATATGGAAATCACTTAAAGTGGAAAAAAAAGAAGAAAAAATTAATGAATGGCAGTAGATTAAAGTATAATTATTGATATAAGCGGTTCTGTCTGGTTCAGATAAAAATTGAAAGACTTATTTACGAATACTTCAATATTTAATGAGATTATTGATAAGGTGGTAAACATCAAATACTCCATTGGAAATATGAAATAAGAAAAACAAAATTCTTCTGTGAAAACCATTACGTGTTTCTCTTACTGCAACTTACACAGTAATTAGCGCCAAACTTATAATTCTTAACAAAATGTTGAGCTCTCCAATGATATATTTGTGGGAGAATCTAAAATTAATAAAATGATTTTATTTGGGGAAAGTACAACATTAACTCGCCACCAAAACTTCTATAAATGAAATTTCTCGGGAAAAAAAGTGATAGGTCACTGTTTTATAGTTAGTATACCAAATTTAATGAAAACTGTCGGTCTTTTTATCGCAGAGAATCGCAAAAAACTGAAACAATTGTTGATTAAAAACGCATTTCCAATCAACCAATTTTCTTCAAGCTCGGATTTTTAGCATTTCAGAGTCGGATAATAATATCTAAAATAGCAATTTAGAGGAAAATACAAATCTACACTTGTATTTCTCACAGGGTTTATAAAATTAATAATTATTTATATTTTCTAAAAAGTCTCATATCATGACTTAGATTTTTAGTTTTCGTCTTTAGAGATCATTTTTTTTATTTATATTAAGATAGGACTTTTATTTTCTAGTCAAAGTATCAAAAATCATATCATGAGGGTAATTTTTGAGACAAAATAAATCGAATCATAAATAACGGTTATTCCATGAGTGGAAAATTTTTCCCTCACAAATAAAACTCAATTTCATTTATTGACAAAGAAACGAAATTATTGACTGCCGAAATGACATATATTACAACAATGTTACATGCTGAGATTTTCCAGTTGATAGGTTTTTGCTTAATTTTTTTTGAAAACTTTAACAATCAAAACGAATTGGAAAAATGGAAAATTTTGATGAACAAATACATGCACCAAATAGTTTATATTTTTTGAATATTAAAAAGAAAAATATCTGTTTTTTGTATGGATAAATTCAAATTAAAAGTTTTTGATGAATTTATAAAAAATCAAATTCCCATGTTTTCTTCTCCATGGGGGGTGGGGGGTAATGAAACAACATCCTTTCGTATCTCTAAAAATTAAATACCTACCTATTATGGAAAATATATAATTAATTAACTAAAACTAAATAAAATAAACTTAAGAAGAATTATTGAATTTCAAAACAGTAATCTGCTCTAAATGTGTAGACAACCGGAGGTCATTCAATCTGAATATAATTGAATATGGATTTATCTACTGTTTGTTTAAAATCGCGTATCAGCAAAACAGTATCAGTAGTAAAACATACCGATTATCAGGCACGATTTTTATATTTTGAGAGAAATAATAAGGATATAAGGGAGAAATAATAAAAAATAAGGATAACACTTATTTCTGACCAAAACGCCATTCTCACAATAGGTAATAATTAATTTTTGTTGAAATAAGAAAAATGTTAACGATTAATGTTTACTTTTATATAAAAAAATCATAGAATTTTTAAAAATATAGATCAAAAATAACTCTCAACATTTTTAAGCGAAATTTAATTTAAAATTAGTGAGTAGTTAAAGAGGGCTTATTAACCAGAATTAATTTTTAGTTTTACAAATAACTCTTATATTCAGTCCCTGTATTCTCCCTAGAACATGCCCTAATTGAATTTTCTCGGCAAAATGTTTCAAATTCAAAAGTTTTTGAAACCCTGGATGACTCATAATTTATTTAAACTAGTTCAACACAAGAAAAAACTGTGGACGCTATATAAACAAACCAGGTATGTAACAAAATGTCAATACTCTGTCACTACACTTTTTAAATACTTTTACCAATGATGCCTCCACTGATGCAGTTCCTGCATTACCCTTATCTACTTTTAACAATGAATCCTTATCTAATCTGGATATTAATGAAGATGATGTAAAGGATGCTATTTTATTTAATTCTAGTAGTAGCTCTGGACTAGATGGAATTCCTCCAATTTTTCTTCAAAAATGTGTAAACTCCATAACAAAACCACTTTGCAATATTTATAAGTTGTCTTTAGAACAGCAAGCTGTCACAAAATTATGGTAGCAATCAATAGTTATTCCAATTTTTAAGAAAGGTGATAGAACTGATCCTTCAAACTACAGACCAATATCTCTCACTAGCATTATCTGTAAGGTTTTTTGAAAAGAGTAACACAAAAAAAGTAACTTTATTTTTCTTAGTGAACAATATAATTCCATATAATCAACATGGATTTCAACCTGGCTGATCTGTACTAACCAACATGCTAGTGTCAACTGACCATTGGACAAAACAGCTTAATGAACATCAACCTATCGATGTCATTTATATAGATTTCAAAGCGGCGTTTGATACTGCCCCACATCGACATCTTCTTTACAAGCTCCAGCATTATGGGATAAGAGATAACATTCTAGGATGGCTGTCTGACTTCTTAACCAACCGTACATTTCAAGTAAGGCTGGATGGTAACTTAGCTGACTCTCTTCCAGTTTTAAGTGGTGTGCCACAAGGCTCAGTTATTGTTCCTCTTCTGTTTATCTTGTACTTGTCTGACCTCAAGTTCTGTTCTCAATCCCAATTCTTTGCTGATGATTGTAAATTATTTAATAATCCAATAGTTAACAAGAAAGTTATACTACATGATCTTCATCAGTTAGAATCCTGGAGTAAAGCATGGCGTCTAGCAGTCAACATGTCTAAATCTACAGCTTTACACCTAGGTACCAACAACCCACACTTAATTTATAATATTGATGATATTAGCCTCAAAAGTTGTGATTCGGTTACAGATCTAGGAATTACCATTACAAAAAAGCTCAAGTGGGATGAACATGTTGCAAGACTTAGCAAAAAATGCAATAGCCTCTTATACCTAGTAAAGAAATCTTTCCCTAACCTCACACCTGACAATTTGAGTACTTTATATATATCATACATTAGACCTCATATTGAATTTGCAAATCCTGTTTGGTCACCATATTTAAAAAAAGATGTCAATGCCTTGGAAAATGTACAACGCAAATTTACCAAACTCTCTCCACCACTCGTGAGCTTCCTTATTCAGACAGATTAAATACTTTAAATTTAAGATCTCTGGAAGATCGAAGAAAAAGAGGAGACATGGTTGAGCTTTTTAAAATTCTACATGGACACTATAAGAGTAGTCTTGATCATCTGTTTGCCCCTGCAGAAGTAGCCGATCTACGAGGTCACATATCGAAACTATTCCTACCTCAATCCAACTTAGATCTTCGCAAACATTCATTTGCTGTAAGGACCATCTCAGCATGGAGCTCACTTCCTACACATGTCATTGAAGCACCCTCTATAAATTCCTTCAAATCTAGATATGACACATTTTTTGAAAACATATAACATTTTTGGCATTAATTTTAGTTTACTTAGTTTACTTACTCCATTTTAGTTATTAATTTATATTATCTTTATAGTGCCTATGTTTATCTCGCAAAAATTTTTTTTTTCTTTCTTTTCCTCATATTTCTATTGGCTTTAGTTCATATTATATTTGTGTTAATTATACATATATATTTAGCGCAATTTATATTGTTACCTTAAGGACCATAATTCAATTACTATTCTTATTGTTATACTATATTGTATACTCTTGAGAGCATCCACCGGCACTGCCGCTAGCTCTTTTTGTTGTAATAATAATAATAATAATAATAATAATATTTCAAATGAAAATTGCAGCTCTTTATATATGTGTAGTTAGTATGCCAAATTTAAACAAAATTTTGGGGCCATTTTAGCAGAAACACAAAAAATGCTTAAAACTTCATTCAGCAAAAGCGTTTGAGGAATTTAGGCAGAAAACTTCCTATCATATCCTGTGGTAGCATCAAAACGACATGCCAATGGAAAGGATTTTTTCCGTTTTTGAGCAATGCTGTTCTTATACAAACGAACAGATATTTAAACACATATATATATTTAGAGATACTCAAACCATTTTTCTAAAACCCGCTTTTTCTGACTCAGGGGAGACCTCAGAAATCGTATTTCCGATTAAAAACTTGATATCGAAAATTCGATACGATCGCAATACTTGCTCATATGAGGAGTAAAGAAAGTAACACATAAGGATATCCCCCTTTCATATAAAAAGGAAAAATTAATAATTCATTAGAAAAGTTGATAAGAAAGTATTTCTAGTTGTCATTAATAACTCGTATACTATATGGAGTAACCTGTCGCTAATTTCAATAAATGTAAGTTAGGTTAGACTGTTCCAGTTGGTGTAGTAACATGTTTACGAAACAAACAATATTAATTTCACTACTGCTCTAAAAAGCCACGTCAGATTTTGGAGATTGAGTTTTCACTGGAAATACATGTTTGGAGGGTAGATTGTAGATTGTTGTAGGGGATTATTGCACTGCGACCTGAAAGATCTACTGTGCCCCCCCCCCCGGAGCCTTCTCAATGCACAGCCGGCCTCCAAGCAGCGTTCTCTAGCTTCAGACAACACTACCCATCACCGGAATTGCAGAGGCTCCTAGGAAGAGAAAATCTAAGGGCAGCAAGCTGGATTCAAACCCGGGACTTCCGGTTGCTAGACCAGCGCACTATCACTGGGCTAATCCCTTCCTTCTCCCTTGGCTTTCGTCAATTAACTAGTGAAGGAGACTCTAGTATGTGTACTGTACTTGTCTGTAAAGTGTAGAGTGTATGTAGTTTAAGTGTATTGTGTACTGTTCTGATGAAGTGCATGGAGGACTGAGCTGTGGTAACCCGTGGGGTCGCTACTCCCCAAGTAACTGCATGCAAGACATACCCCTTACGGGCATACATGTTTGGAAACTCCTTTGAGTACAAGAAGTGTGTGTATGTGTGTGTGTGAGTTTGATCAGTATCACTCTGATCACAGATATTTCAACCTTGATATTTCGGAGGTTTTGATTAAAAGGAAATTTGTCTACGAGAAGTACCACTTTATTGAATAATTTTCCAGTTTTATATTTTGAATTTTCTAGAAAATAGCTCCAATGAATTTTCCTATAAACAACAGGAACACAATTTTCTTATAAACTATAAACAATTTTCCTAGAGGCTCCTAGGAAAAAAAAATCTAAAGACAGCATGCTGGATTCAAACCTATCAACCCAATCAAACTATTCCGGTTTGATTCATTACCAAAAGATTTCGGTTAAAATATCTGAACGGAAATTACATATTGACCAAAAGGATTTTGAAACGTTGAACAAAGATTAAAGAAAATCATCACGAAGCTGTTTCAAGAAAAAATCGTGACGGAAAAAATTCAATAAATTTCTCCAGCAGTAAATCATAAGAAATGCCATGATTTGGAAAATTTTTAATTTTTTCAATGAGAAATTAAATAAAATCGAAAAGATAAACAAATCCAGAGACTATGCAGTAACAAAGCTGAAATTATTTACTGAAGAAAAAGTGAATATTCCAATTTTAGAGTAATGTTACTTCCGGTCAAAGGTTTTAACAGATAACAAAACGGAATACCAGGACAATCATTCCAAAAAAAACGCCACTTGTTCCTCTAATCAGTAAACTTGGAAGTAAGCACATATTTCCGGTGAAAACACAATCTGGATTAACTATGTAATTAATTTCTTTATGAGTAGTAAGAGAATGTAATAAAAATTTACTTAACAATAGGAAAAAGTAATCGACAAAAGTAATCGCTCGATATCCTTAGCGTATGTAATATTAAAAAGATCTTAGTTTTTTTCTGACTAGTTTTTTTTTTTAAACAAATTGTTTAAAAAAGATTAAAACATTTTAAAGTGATTAAAATAATGATAAAATTGGTGAGAAAATAAAAAGGTAATAATAATTAATGAAATTAATAATAATAAAACTTATAAATGAATTAAGGAAGATATTAATGTTTAAACTTAAATGGTTTCTATTAGATCAACAGGGGGGATCTTTCAAAAGAAAACGTGAGAAAATTTTTAAATGGTTAATATCAGTGTAATTTATTGTAAAATTATATGGCGGCTTAAAAAAAAAAATTTATATATAATAATTATTACGATTTTATTATTATATTTATTTATTATAATGTTCTCTTAAATATTTTAAATTTATTATATATTTTTTTTTTAATAACTATTAATAATATAATAATATAGAATAATTGAACATATTCTTCTCTTACTTCCGGTCAAAATTTTCGAAATTGAGGTTTCACAGGAAATAAATATTTTGAGGTTCCCTGAGACAGAAATTTTTTTTGGGGGGAGGCAAATATTCTGTGTATGTATGCAAGTATGAACAAAATACAACAAAAACTATTAATCGAAGGATGTTCAACCTTAGCATTTCTTTTTGGTTCCATTACCGGCATCTGATACGAAGTTTTCAGTCAACAAAATCCATGAACCACCAGAAGTGCGTCTTTACTGAATGTTTTTTTTTCTTCCTGTTTTTCCCAAAAAATGGCCTCTAACGATAATATTGATTTTGTTTAAACCTAAAAAAACTTTTGTTCATTCACATCAACTACTTGCCGGTGCGGTTCTGAATGGAGGTGGATAGTCTCCTCAATTTCCTCAAAACTGTCATTTTTGTGTCAGTTTAAGTTTTTCCCAGCAATTTAATATTGAAGTCAACTAAACATTTAACGAAAAATTCCTAGTTTGGAGATAATCTGTCAATTGCAGTAAGGGAAAGATATCTGAGTACCAACGTATATATTTTCGTAATTGAGGTTTCATATATATATATGCGTATTAAATAGTAATAGTTATTTAAATAATACCTATATGTTATTGTAGATAGATAATGTATAAATTTATGTTTTGTTACATATGCAATGCCACATGCACATATACATACATTCAAATAATTTACATTAAAACAATAGAAATTTTAGATTAATTGTAAATAATAAAGGTATATGTATTTATTTACTATATAGATTACAATAGAGAATAGGTGAATAATCTAGGAGGCATGGTGGGGTTTCTTTTGTGGGGTGGGGGCGAACAAGCTTGTTTATCTTTGACAATATGGATGAAAGGTTTATGTGATATATTGGGCCAGTTGAATTCCAGTATATTTGTTAGTTGGGACTACCTCTCTCCCTCCCCAGCCTTCTTTTTTGGGGTTTGTGGTATCAATGTTCTACTAGTTTTGACCCCTCCCCCCACTGGATATTATTTTGGAAACGAATGAATGAATGAAACGTACTAAATGTTCACTCTCCTAGCCTAATACAACATCCAACCAAACCTGTCCTCTTTCGAGATGTGACCGAATATTAATGTGTTGAAAACCAAATTCATATCCTCTGTAGCCGCTGCCCTAGCGTTTGAGTTCAAAATCTACTCAATCTGTGTTAAAATGGTGGCGGTGTTAAAAGTGTGGGAATTTTCGCGGGAGTCGGGGTGCCAGTGAGTGTGTGTGTTTGTGTGCGAGAAGGTTCTCTATCGGTGGCTTTGTTACGATATATTTTATGTATGTGCATAAATAGACTCTCTGTATGTCTTTACATAGACAGAGAAAGATCCACTCATAATTGTACTATGGTATATACCATTCTCACAAATATACAAACACACACACTTCTACACTATTGTGATCTATCATAGATCTAAATCATACTTCCAATACATCCGGCCAATATAATAGTCAGGTAGGTACTAGAAATTTGGACGAAAGATTGTACTTTTAGAAATTTACCGTCAAAACAATAAACCCAATTATTAACCAACAGTGATAGACTAAACCGGATAGATTCCGGTTCTTATCGAAACCCTAAAAATCTTAGAACTGACAAATTTTTTACTTTAGATTCGTTAATTTATGCTAAATATTGAAATTCTTGTAATTAAATTTATATATACTAATTATTCTATGATGTGAAACCGTTTTACACACCTAAAAAAAAGAGGTCATGGAAAAACTGAAGCAGAATAAGTTCATATAAACCATGAAAAAAAAAATGCTGAACCAAAAGTGCTGTGTAGGGGAAGTGTTGCAATGGTTCACAATTCACAGTTTTGTCATATGAATAAATTTTTTGGAAAAAATATTTGAAATAAAACTAATACATTTTATCTGTGAAGTTACTTACTTACTGGACGCTACATTCCACCAGGAACCAAGCCCTCCTCAATCAGAGAATTTCAATCACTAATAATGCTCTTATAAATGATAGCCTTTGCCTTGAGAGAGAAGGACCTAAACTTTAGCGTGTTTCTTAAGGCATGGAAACACTTGCTGCCACCAGCTACTAGCCTTGCCTTAATTATCTGTGAAGTTATCGTAACAAATTTAAAGAAAATCTTCGTGAAAATTCCTAATAATTCAAAAAAAAACTTATTCGGTAAAATTGCACTTGCGTTCATTGAATTTCTTCAAATTTGGAATTCTACCAATGCTTCTAATGTATAATACAATATATGCTTCTACGTAGTACAATAATATGTAGATGGCAAAACCATGCATTATACTGAAATGGTACTTAAAGAGGAAAGTATAACGCCCATTGTTCCACCAGAATCCTGGGAGAAAATGTTTTAAATAAATGTGATAGGTATTTATGTGTGTAGATAGAATTTCAAAGTATAATGAAAATCGTTGGGGCCGTTTTCGAGAAAAGAAATCAGGAAAAACTAAAAACACAGATGCGTTAGATTGTATACCTAAATGGAATACCAAGTTTAGTCGCTTCCTACGACTTTTCGTTTTTGAGATATTCTGTTAAAACACACACACACACACACCACACACACACACCACACACACATATTATATTATATATATATATATATTATATATATATATATAATTTTATTTTCTAACTTTCTACACGTACTACAACATAAAGATCTGATGTGTAAAGTTTTCCTGTTCAAGAAATAATAAGCTTTTCTCTAAGACAGATATTTTAAATATGTTTTGTAATTCCAGGATACTTCAAAACAAGTATTTCCGGTGAAAATCTGGCAAAACTTAATTTCGAAAATCTGGCACGATCGCAATATTTTCTGGAGTTACTCCGGGAGTAAGAGGAATTAAAAATACAAGATAGGTGCCACAAATGATGATAAATTAGAATTTAGAGAAAGTAAAAAAAAAACGGATGTAAATGGGAAATGATTGATGATGACGCTTGCTCTAAAGTGCTATATCAATTTTCTTTTCGATAAATTCTTAACTAATTTTAAATTCGTTAGTTTCTAATTGTCAATTCCAAAATGAAAACAATCGTTCAATTCCAAACAAAAATAATTTTTAACCTTTTTTTTTTAATGGAGTAAAAAACATATAGAGGTATAAATAGGCAGATACAAATTTTACAGTGAATTGTCTTAAATTGGCTGGAAATATACAGAAAATTGAGGACAACATTCTAGATGAACAAAGTTTTCATTTATAAAATACGGCTGAAAGACTGAAACCAGATTTTCCGCTTTTCCTTTAAAAAAAAATTCAAACTCCAGCATCAATGGCTCCTGGAAATTTTCACTTAATTTTAATACCGCTCACAAAAATAAATGTTTTGTTTACCGAGAATTTTACTTGGTAGAGTTTTCCTTTTTGTGTTCATTTCATTAGCCGTACAAATAATGAAAATTGTATAACTTCACTACTTGTTGATTTTCGTTGGCACTTGACATATTATGGAGTCAGATATAAAGTTCTTTTTTTAGTTAACGACTGTAATCTCGGTGAACGAACCACTTTACTGAATTTTTTTTCACTTCTTTTACGATTCAAAAATGGCTTCAACGATTTTCTTTAAACTTATTAATACTATCAACAAGTGCACATACAAAGAGCTACAACTATTATTTGAAACATTTTCTCGGGGTAAAGTAATTTAAGGAGGCTTTTAAGGGGATGGATGGAGTTATGTATTCCTCTACAGTGCTATCTTTGGTTGATTATACAATTCTACCATCTAAACAGAATTAATAAGAAATAAATAAATTGCCAAAATTCCGAGTTTCAAGAATAAATCGGAAGTGGGTTTTTATTGAACAGATTTATTTTTTTCATTTTTCACAACTTTCTTCATAAAAACATGGACGAATTTCATTAAATTTGGTCATACTAACTATAAAATTTGTCAATTACAATAAGAGAAAGCTGACGTGACTGTTTCATACCAGATTTTTTTTATTTTTAAAATAGAAAAAATGTCGACTTTATGGCCACCGAACATGTTATAAATCACTTCTTTTTTAATACATAAAAAATTTATTGCTACGAGAATCCATTCAATAGAAGTAACATATATCTTAGTTTGTTTAAAACATAAGATAAATAATAGAAATATCATGTGAACATAAATGACAGAATGGGTTTTGTTGCACCTGTCCTATAGATTATAAATTTAGTTTTAAATTGTATTCTATATTTCTTCATGTATGATGTGGATTTCGTATATTTTATTTTTCTTTATTTTTCTGGGGGAAAAATTTGTAAAGGTTATTGTGGCTGGGCAAGGACAGAAATAGGAGGAATGATCCTCCTACTTCTGGAATGATCCTACCATGAGGTAGGATTAATAAAACGGAAAGAGACGGTATGTGATGGGCATTGGCTATAAAGTTCATATATATTTCCGGTAGTCCACTAATGTCAAATGAAGAGAATCAAGCAATTTTATCGTATATGTTTTTAATCTCCAATATTTCATAGGTCCATTAAATAAAAATTAAAAAAAAAAAAAATGTTGACGGGAAGAAAACCCAGATGTGAGTGTTTCTAGCTCTTTCCGGTTGGTTCTGGATATTAAAAAAAACAGATGGGCATTTTGTGGTTACCGTTGGTCTATATTACAATATTGCAAGTATGGAGAATGAAATAATAAATATAGGTGTAGATTCTAACCTATTTTTTCTTTTTTTTTATATGCCCTTCTCAGAGTGGGGTTACGCCTAACGACGAAGTGATTTGGAGGCTGAATGGGGGTTGAATGTTTTGCCGTATTATACACAATATTGTAAAATAAATTTTTACTATCGAGATGAGTGGGCGTATCAGGGAAAGGGGCGATGTAGCCTAGCCAGTTTTGTCCCATGTATAGGTTTATAGTGGTATATTATAAATCATTGACTGGCCCCCACCCGGGGGGGTGTGTGAGGAGGTATGACCGTCCGCGACATGTCGCCCTCGCTACAAACAACACTGGGAAATAAGTTAGAGTGTGTGAGTCGGTGTGTGTCCAGAGAAGAATGTACCAGAAGTGTGGCCGGGGAAAAAAAAAATGGATGGAAGGAGAAATCCCCCACCCCCAAAAAAATTATTGGATTTTGATGAATTTATTGTAACATCCTGGGGAAAATATGTCTGACGGTGAGCAACACACTCACTTCTCTTGTTTATTGGTATGTTGTGGGTTTTAGTAGTGGTAGTAGTTGTAATGGTGGGGGAAGCCTGTGGGGCTAAACTAAACCACCATGCCGCTCCCTTGGCTGACACATCCATTACAATTGACGAACTCCATATTTATATCCAGTGCTCGAATCGAATAAAATAAAAAAAAATTAAAAAAATGGGCAGAAAAAATATGGAAGAAAAAAAATACAAGTCAGGAGGGGGGAGCGCTTCTATTTAAAAAAAAAACACACATTGCTATATAGACGTGCATGTTAAAAAAAAAAAAATGAAAAAATAACGAATGAGACAGACATACATACACTTTACATGTACTAAACAAAGATAGAATAATAACGCGAGGGAAAAAAAAAAATATTTAAAAAAAAATTGCAAAAAAAAAGCGGGAGAAAATTTGGCGCGATGGCAGCAACAGCAGCGCACACTGGACGAACTGACGTAACATAGAAAAAAATTGGTAGAGGGGACATTAGGCGAATATATACATATATATATATAGAGAGAGAGAGAGAGAGAGGAAAAGGGTGCACATAGTGTGTGTATTTTTTTTTTTAATCCTACAGGAATGGTTGTGGAAAGCGCCTCTGTGTGCATCATCATCCTGCTCTGAATTCTTCTCTCTGTCTCTCTCTCTCTTTGGTCCACTATATCTCCCTTATACATTACTATTGACATATAGGGGCGCGGCTCCATTAAAAAAAAAAAAAAGAAATACGCCACAGGGTGAAAAAAAGTATAGGCACAGCCTTCCCCCGTTCCATGGATGAAACACCCCCGGAGGCAGTGGGTGCGAGAAGCGGGAAAGCAGTTTGAACCATCGCGACGTTCTCTTCGTTCTCTTTTCTGCCATTCCCTATCGCTCTCTCACTCTCTTACAATCTCCCATCTGTTGTAAGCTCGCGTTAAAAAAAAAAAAAATACTGAATTTAAAAAAATGGCTGGAAATAAAAATAAACAATACCCCCTCTCCAACTAGTACTGCTACTACTACTGCTGTATGTCCCAACAACCAACTCATCTGATAGAGAGGAAACGTGGACGCGAGGCAGAGAGTGTGACGTGGAGGGAAATTGGTCCAGTACAGCATTTCTGTATATACCAATATCTCACAGCTAGTATTTACGTAAAAAATTGTATGTGTTTGTGTGAAAGAGGCTGGGAAAACGAAAAAAATACACACACACACACATACATACATATTTATATATATATATATGTACATAAACTCAATTTTTACAAAGAGAATTGAGTGGTCGCATGATCGTACACGATTACAAATTATCCTATATACAGTTGCACCTTTTTTTTTTTTTTTTTTTTAATTTTTATACAATCTAATAAATATACACGCATGCGCATGTGCACAAAACATAAAGATGATTCTTTTTTTAAAAAAAAAAAGATCCACGAGTTATTTATCTAAGCTTCATTACCAACTGCATAAGATTTGGTTATATATCAACCAATAGAAATCCTTTTAACTCTGCTCTACATAATAGGATTTTAAGTTCGATAAAAGTGATATTTATTTCCTTCAGCCAGCTAGGTTAATGTAAATCTAGTTATATGCGTTAAAAAATAAATAAATAATCAATTCTATTTTCTGTAAAAAATTGTTAACCAGCTCCAAAAAATCTTAAGCTGTTTTTCTAGACTAAATTCGGACAATGAATATCATAAAATATGTCACTGCTTTTATAAATTGTACACAAAACAGGAAGCTGGGCTACTATATCAAGATATAAAATCTGATATGAAACAGGAACACAATTTTAACTTACTCCACCCTTATTAACCCCCACCTAAAATTGTAACGACGGTTTAGAACTTAACCTTAATTTACTAATTACCTAGAACCTTATATAAATTTGATCTGAAAACCAAAAATGTTTCAAATAAAAATGATAAAGTTTGTATGTAAAAAAAAAAATCTGGTGTGAAACACTCACACAACTTTCTCTTACTCCAGTTCTCAAAATTATAATTGACAAATGTTATAGTTTGTGTACCAATTTAATGAAATTCGTCGAAAACGGTCCAGTAAAAGCGCACTTCCGGTTTACTAATTTCCTTAAAACTCGGAATTTTGGCCATCTATTTATTTATAATTAATTTGGTTTGGATGATAGAATTGTATAATCAACTATGATAGCACTTTATAGAAAAACATAACCCCACACCTCCCCCAAAAGTGCCCTTAAATGAATTTTCCCAGAGAAATGTTTTAAATAAAAGTTGTAGATCTTTGTATGTTCAGTTTATATACGAAGTTTCAAGAAAATCATCTGAGCTATTTTTGAGAAAATTGCGAAAAAGTGAAAAAAATCATTTAGCAAAGTGGTAAAGTAAACGCACTTCCGGTTATCCGATTTTTTCAAACTCGGAATTTCAAAAACATATTTAACTCTTATTAGTACAGGGGATGGAGTAACTATTACTCTCAGAGGCCTCTTGCATTGAAATACTTTGTAATTATTTATTACTTGCATTTATTACTTGCATTTGAAATACTTTGCCAATCTGGTATTATTTGTACTTTAAGTTTCAATACTGCAACCAACCGAAGTACGTAATTACTTTACGGTTGGTTGCAGTATTGAAACTTAAAGTATATTTAACTCTAATTAACATGATTTAGATGACAGAATTGTCTAAAAAACTGAAATAGCAGTTAAGATGGAAACCTAACCCAACCCATCCCCCAGAATTGCCCTTAAATGAATTTTCCCGGAGAAATGTTTCAAATAAATGTTGTAGATGTTTGTATGTCTAGTAGGTATAACATGTTTAAAGAAAATCGTCGGAGCAATTTTTGAGAAAATTTTAAACATAAAAAAAACTAGCAAAGTGGTACTTCCGGTTGAGGAATTTTGACAGATAACGCACCGTCAGATCCCATGGTGATACCAAAACGTAATATCAAATTTCAACTTTCTACGATTTTTTGCTTTTGAGCTACGCTGTTCACATACCCACACACACACACACACACACACACACACACAGACACACACAACACAGACCATTTGCTAAAAACCACTTTTTTGGACTCAGGGGACCTCAAAACGGATATTTCCGGTGAAAACTCGATATCGAAAATTTGACACGATTACAATACTTCCTCTTACTAGGAGTAAGAGAAAGTAAAAAACTGCAATGAAACACTTACACGACTTTAAATTACTCCTAATTAATTACGTACCATTAATTCTAGAAATTTTCTTTAAAATTGCAACGTTACAATGTTTAGTTTGGATTGGCCATAAAAATGGTGGTGGGGATATTAATTGTATACCTGATCGGCACATTTGTGGATAGGTTTCTAACTATGCAGCAAGCATTCCAAGTGAAAGAAAATCGGTTGTAACCTTTTCATGAAAATTCAAAAAAAAAAAAAAATCAAAAACCTGTTCGTAAAATCGCATTTCTGGAAAACGATTTTCTTCAAATTTGGAATTCTATCAATTCTTCTAATCTGTATTAGTACTATATAGGTGGTAAAAGCATGTATGTATTATACTAAAGAGGTAATGTAGAGGAAAGCATGACGCTATGGTTCTCCTCCTGAACCCTAACAAAAACAATCAATATTCCCAGGTTAATATGTAGATATTTATGTGTGTAGATAGTATATTGTATAGATTCTTAAAATTTTCAAGAAAATAGTTGAAGCACTATATAGTTGAAGAAAATAGTTAAATACTGAAGAAAAAATGCAGTAAAGTCGAGTACTTCCGACTGATGGATCTTGCCGAGAATTCTAATCCGATGAGTTACACTAGTCGCCGTTAAAACAAGCAAAAGTTCTAAATAGTCATATCATTCTTCAAGCGACTCCCGTACAGCCAACGCTACATTTATCACCAACACCATCAACAACTCGCTCGGACACTCTTAACTCTTTTCACTAAAATGTTCGGTGATGGTTAAAATATAAATTGTGACTAAAAATGGCTCATCATTTTCCTCCTAAAACAAACATACACAAACAGACAGAAAAGGAGGAACATATGGAGAGATCTTCGAGTATCTAAAAGCTTTAAAAAGAGCCCTCCCCTAAAATGTTATCTTAGTGATAACGCGCTATCACAGTCACAGTTGTGTGCTATAAAACAAAATGAGCTATAAACAAATTAGTTCTTACATCTCTTTCTATAAGCTCTTATCGAAGTTTCTAAGAGCAGCTCTCTTGTTTTCCTGTCTCACTGATAAACTCCATGTCAGTCAGATCTTACTGATAAGAGATATTGCAACGCCATTTTTCTTACAAATAGCAGCTTCCATTCAAACCTATATATACTCGTAAAAGTCATAAGTTTCTCTGAACGCTTTCAAGCATATTGAACTAAAGCTTTAAAAAATTACAGTAAATTATATCTGAACATTTACAACACGCTTCAAAAGTCATCATTATTTGATTTAAAGAATAGAAGTGAAAACAGAATTACGACTGAATTGTACATCTGTTTTAATTTTTTAAATTTAATAACATTGAATTAGTTTTCAATCTAATCTTCTCTCTGTCAATTTCTGCATATATAGGTTTAGACGAAGGAGTTTATATATTATATAGAAGGAAATACACATTCAAAATTAGATTATGTTGATGGTGAATTTGAAATTAATAAACTTAGCGGGCAAAACAGTGCTAAACTCGTTTTGGATTCGATTTACCCCCTTTAATAGAATTGAAAATTAATTACATCAAATTACTTTGCCGCCTCCATCCAACCGGTGCCGGTTCGCGCGCTCTCTGTCACCATGTGCCCGGGCCTTCAAACTTTCCTCATAAGAAAATTAATATCCCATGTACCTATATATATATAAATTTATATATATATATATGTTAATACATAAATATATTTATTGTACAAAGTTTGTTTGTACAGATCAAACTATTTGAAAACATTCTATTCGACTTTTTGACATTTCCCTTGCTCCTCCTAGTAAAAGAAAGTATTATGATAGAGCCAAATTTTGGCAATTCAGTTTGTACTGTGTATCTACGCATGTGTAGGTGTTAACAAAGTATATCTCATAAACGAAAACACGAAGATTTTAAACAAAAACCATCAATCCGGAAGTGCGACTTTAGTGACTGTTTTTTCTCCAGCATTTCGTAATTTTTCTCGAAAACTGCTTTGAGGTCCTCTGAGTCCAAAAAAGTGGTTTTTAGAAAATGGTCTGTGTGTGTGTGTGTGTGTGTGTATGCATAGTTCAAATACGAAAAATCACACAAAGTTGAAACTTGATATCCCGCTTAGGTATCACCATGGGATCTGACATTACGTTATCGGTCAAAATTTCTCAACCGGAAATACCACATTACTAGTTGTTTTTTTTTTGTTTTACTTTTTTGCGTTTTTCTCAAAAATGGCTCCAACGATTTTCTTGAAACTTCTTATATGAACTACGCATACAAAGATCTACAACTTTTTATTTAAAAAATTTCTCCGGAAAAATTCATTTAGGGGCACTTTTAGGGGGTGGGGTGGGGTTATGTTTTCCTCTAAAGTGCTATCATAGTTGATTATACGATTCTATCATCCAAACAAAATTAATTAGAAATAAATAGATGACCAAAATTCCGAGTTTCAAAGAAATTAGTAAACCGGAAGTGTGCTTTTACTGGACAGTTTTTTCAGTTTTCGACGAATTTCATTAAATTTGGTACCTGTACCTTAACTATAAAATTTGTAAAGTATAATTTTGAGAACTGGATTAAGAGAAAGTTGTGTGAGTGTTTCACACCAGATTTTTTTTTTAATAATTATTATTTTGGATACCTAGTTGTGTGAAGTTTGTAGTGTTAATTTCAAATTTTACATGTAGTTGGTTCAGTGTTATTTTATGGTGCTCTATTGGTCAAGTTTACTAGGTCGGTATTTATCCCCCACAAAATATCAACTTCTCTATTTATGCCCGGATAAATACGTAGAATTTGAGTTTAAAAAAGTTTGGTCATTTTATATAAATAATTGTAAATAAACGTCGTTTGAGTGTTTCACACAAGATTTTTTATTCAGTTATTAAAATTTATAAGTGAAAATTTTTCTGAAACTTGAATATTTACTTAGCGTTCAGTAAATCAATGCTTAAAATAAATTCAGATGGCCTTGGAAAATATGTTGATATTTAGCCGGGCGGAATGTATACTTAAACATCATAACCCTGTGACCTAGCATTCAGTGCCACATTAAATCCCAGGCATAAAATTGCTTTTTTTAAGAAGCGTTAATATCTATGGACATTGGGCGCCCGGAGCTTTCTCGAACAGTGTTCTTTCGTTAAATACAACCGTGTCCATCAGCGAACAGTGAGCTGTAGATTCTCTTAGAGAATAAAATCTAAGGGACAGCAATGGACTCGAATCCAAGACCTCTGCTTGGGCGTCCAACGCGCTACCACTAAGCTAATCTCTTCCATAATCTGTTAAACATTTATGTGAGCGGTAAAAATGCGAGGTTAAAACAAAAAAAATAAAAATGTACTTAACTACAACAAAACAAAGAATTGCATAAAGAGCTCCTGATGAAGTAAAGAAAGAGCAAGTGAAGAGAACGGACAGACAAGTTTGTTCGAAAAATATTGTTTGCTTCTCCTAACTTTAAGCGGATTAGTAACTCATTAAGAGGCCATTCTTCCACCGACATTAGCCATAAGTTTTGCAATCGTAAAAGAAAAATAAAACAATTATAATAATAAAGATAGGCAGAGTTAGTAATTAGTAAAGTGGGAGTAAAACGATCTATGTGTTAAAGTTGGAAATAAACAGGCCCAAGGGTGAGTGTGATAGAGGGGGAGAAATTGTGAAACCTTTAATGAAGATAGATTGGCGCTCATTAAGTTACAAGATAGAAAACACTCTGGTGAGAGTAATAATTTTTTTTTTTTTTTGAAGTATTAAGTTTTACAACATCCACTAAGTCCGTTCATAGGTCAAATAGTGTCGTGTAACAGCGTTAAGGGAAACAATCCGTTTCATTATGTTAGTGTAAGTAACTATTACAAAAGGAACAAAACTATATTATGAAAGTCAGTTGGTATGTATTTAATTAGTGTCTATGTGTGCGTGTGTGTGTGTGTGTATCTGTGATGGGGAGTGAGGTAACGAGTGTAGATTATACACTAAAGGTTTTCCACCTTTTTAAGATTGTCTTACATATCTTTTTATTAATACTTATTTATTAGGGAATGCTATTTTTTTTTTTTTGTCGAAGTGTAGTTTTTTTTTGACAATCTCGTTATGTTATTTATTTGAAATTTATTGTTTTATTTACAGATTCGTTAATTTATTAGTTGAAAAAACTAAAAGCGTTATAATACAAATGAATGAGTTGTGTGTTAAACAGCGATAGCTCATTAAACTTACAAGAAACAGTAGAAATGTTTCTATAATTTACTAGGAGAATAAATTACAAAAAAAAACAAAAAAATAGAATTACGAGTCCTGAATATATAGTTGAATTCTCAATGCCATTTTGGGGGGGGGGGCATTTGCTTTATAGAGAACCATCATCACTGTGAGATATACTGGTAGTGGTGTAAAAACCAGCTCTAGTGTCTCATACATGACCACATATACTCCTATGCCTATAATTACTCACTTAATTAAGTTCATGCAATAAACATTCATTCAAATAAAAGACATTTATTTGAAAAAGTCATTCATCCGAATAAATACATTCATTCATACCAATGAGTGGGTGATTCATGTAAAACCAATGGAATAAGTTCCGCTAAAAGTCGGCTGGTGAGGGGCGGGGTGGAGTATTTGATATTTCCCGCAACTCTTATTCTTTAAACCTACAATAAAAATATTTACAGATCATTCAAACACACTTGCACACAAGTGCCGGGATAGTGAATCACGACTTAGAACTACCCCTCCAAGAGTTAGTGGCTCCCGGAATTAAAAAAAGTGTAGGAAGATTTCCTATGACATAACCAAATAAGACCCCTGGCTACTCAATAAGATTAACTACGTATAAACTTATCCATTCATGCTAATAAATACTTGCATCCTAATAAATACATCATACCTATAAAAGGGCAATCATTAAATGCTACATACAATATATAGACTCTGAATGTATCACATCAACAAATATACACACACTCACACACACTGTCAATATCTTGAGGTTTTGTCCACCATATAAAAGGCGAAGTTTTTCCAATTCTTCTAGAAATTTTATAGAATAAATTGTTACAAAAAAAAATGATAGGATATTATATGAGCAGTTAGTACCACCAAGTTTAAAGAAAATTTCCTGGGCCCTTAATTGAAAAACTTTGTGGGAAAACTGAAGAAAGAATAAATTATTAGTGTAAACGAATTTCTCTTATTGTACGAGATAATGAAATTATAAAATTGGCGAATTTTCTCAATATATTGAACAAATCCAAATAAATAATTGTTATAACCGTTTTCGAGAAAATTCCAAAAAAACTAAAAAAAAAAAAAAACAAGGTCTTAAAATTGCATATTCAATTAACAGATCTTCTTCAAATTTGTAATTTTAGCAAAGCTTATAATGTATCTTAGTATTATATATGTAGTAAAACCACATATTATTCTAAAGTGGTACGTACGTAAGAGAAAAGCTAATGAGTTGCTCCTGCCATCAAACCCCCACCGCCAAAATAATAAACAAATTCTCAGGGAAAATGTTTAAAATAAAAGTGATAGTCCTTTATGTGTTTAATTACTATAAGAAGTTTAAGGAAAATCGTTAAACCCGTTTCTCAGAGAATCGCGAAAAACAGAAAAAGCCACAGGATAAGCTGCACTTCCAGTTGATGGATTTTGTCCGAAACCTTCATGGCACATGCGGTATGTTTGTTGCCTGAGTATAGATAGATTGTTGTAGGGGATTATTGCACTGCGACCTGAAAGATCTATTATGCCCACCGGAGCCTTCTCCAATGCATAGGCGGCCTCCAAGCAGTTTTCTCTAGCTATAGACAACACTGCCCATCACCCGACAGTGAGTTGTAGAGGCTCCTAGGAAGAAAAAATCTAAGGGCAGCATCCTGGATTCGAACCCAGAACCTCCGCGTTGCTAGTCCAGCGCGCTACCACTGAGCTAATACCTTCCTTCTCCCTTGGCTTTCGCCAGTTAACTAGAGACTGAGACCCTAGTATGTGTACTGTGTTTGTCCTTGTCTGTAAAGTGTAGAGTGTTTGTAGTTTAAGTGTATTGTGTACTATTGTAACGAAGTGCATGGAGTTCTGAGCTGTGGTAACCCGTGGGGTCGCTACTCCCCAAGTAACTGCATGCAACAGATACCCATTGCGGGCATACATGTTTAGAATATCCTTTCAGGACGAAAAAGTGTGTGAATATGTGTGCGTGAGTTTGATCAGTATAACTCTGATCACAGATATTTCAACCTTGATATTTCGGAGGTTTAGATTAAAAGGAAATTTGTCTACGAGAAGTACCACTTTATTGATTAAGTTTTCAGTTTTATATTTTCCAATTTTCTTGAAAATAGCGCCAATGAATTTTCCTATAAGCAATAGGAACACAATTTTCCTTATAAGCTACAAACAATTTTTGTAGAGGCTCCTAGGAAGAAAAATCTAAGGGCAGCATGCTGGATTCAAACTCATCAACCCAATCAAACTATTCCGTTTGATCCATTACCAGCAGAAAAGTTGGTAAACAGAAATTCCATCACTATTACTGAACCAATCCCTTGGCTTTCGCCAGTTTCCTGTATTTGTCCTTGTCTGTAAAGTGTAGAGTTTAAGTGTATTGTGTACTGTTCTGATGAAGTGCGTGGAATACCGAGCTGTGGTAAACCGTGGGGTCGCTACTCCCCAAGTAACTGCATGCAACAGATACCCCCTGTGGACTTTGCCTGAGTATATGTTTGAATAAAATATCTCAAAAATAATATTAATAATAATAAACAACAATCGCACTTAGCTCTAACATAATTATTACGGTGAATTTCCGTTTTAAGCTTCCTGCGACCCACTTACTCAGAGACCATTCCATACTCAGGGGACCTCAGAAACCTATATTTCAGGTAAAAGAAAAAAATTCAATTTCATAATGTTCCGGAATTTTCAAATCCGAAATTTTACCATGATAATTAAATTCTTCTTAATAACACAATATTAAAATGGTAGAGTCGTTTGAAGTGACCGTTTCAAGAGAAACCTATCGTCAATCTTTACCCACAAACATTGAAAACACTAAATTCCCCCCCCCCCCCATGATCCGAAATTCAAAAGTGTTTCCAAACCTTAAAAAAAAAAAATACTTGCGAAACCGTTTTTAAGAAAATCGCAAAATATCTATTTCACGATATCTTAATTCCGGTTGAGAGGTTCGGAACAACAATTTCTTGCCGGATCCACTGGTAATATCAAAATGGAATTTTCGTTTTGCGAATTAGGCATGTATTACCGCTAAAAAAACAAAAAAAACCGTAAAGATCGCAACAAAAAGTTCAACTAGCTTAAAAAAAAAAAAAATTGTGGTTTACCCTACATTTTTACAGGATAATTACATTAGCCAAAAAAACAGCGAATGTAATGAAAATAATTACATAATATTTAATCATGTAACAAATTATATTAATTTCAGTTTTCACGTAATTAGTGTTTTGTGTAGTATAATAAATAATTAAACTTCCTATTTAACAAATGTGTGTTAAAACACAGAAAACATGGAATCATTATTTTAATTTCCTCCTCTCTTCATTTCCCTTAAAATTACTAATTTTGAAGGGGAGGGTAAAAAATAAGATTATAATTATAACAGGCTTCATTAATTTAATCATATGGCTAATTAAAACAGCTGTTTTTATTCAATGCTGAAAATTATATTTAGGTTTAATGAGGGAGGTTGCAAAAAAGAAAAAAAGTATGTACGTACATATAAATAAATACATAATATGTTTACATGAATTACGGAACTTATATAATAGGATTAAATTAATTAAATCATTAAGTAGGGTGAATATTTAGTTGAGTCCGCAATGCTTCGATAACTTCTACGATTTTAACCGTCATAGCATGATTCATTTTCTTGATTCTAACCAGTTTTGGATTCTCATCCATCGTCAGAGTAAGGCTATCAATTTATGTTTCTATCCCGCAGGACAACAATTTCTTCCTTGCATTTTCGCTTATAACCCTGAACTCTTAGTTCAAGAGTGACGATTTTATCAAGTGAATAAAAAAAGCA
The DNA here is from genome assembly GCA_011037195.1 of Triatoma infestans. NCBI lineage: Eukaryota > Metazoa > Arthropoda > Insecta > Hemiptera > Reduviidae > Triatoma > Triatoma infestans. The sequence goes on along the minus strand of JAAEAF010003608.1, from coordinate 9,285 downwards.
AGAAATAATCTTTCACTCTTATTAGGCTGGAGATATTCCTTCCAGTATATTTATGGATAATCTGTTGTGTACTAACGACAGATTGAATAGGATAAAACACGATTAAACACCAAAGAATTCTATCTGAATCTCTTGACAATAAGCGACAAACTTCTATAAAAGAACCTCAATAAAGGCATCAGAGAACCAAGAGAATATAATTACAAAAACATTACAAAAAATCAATATATGCGATATACTATATGCAGATACGCACTACTAACATTATTGAAGAATTTCTCAAGTTTTATAAAAAAAAAAAACAATACATAATTTCCAATTGATATAAAACAATTTGTTTAACAAATTTTAAAGTCATGTTTATATAAAACAACCTTAATATTAATTAAATATTAAACACATTTTACATTAATTAATATTAGCCCGAAAATAAGTTGTATACGATATTTTACGTCTCGTTATATATAAATACATTGTTTTTGGCGGAATAATGTTATTTTCGTAAAATTTTCTAAATCAAAGTTATATGAATATATATTATATATTTTATATATGGTAATGTAATATAATGTATTGTAATTAATGTAAAAGGTTAGATTTCTTTATCATAACATATATACGTACATAATTTTAAAACGTAATTTAGTAATGAAGTATAACGTTCTCTTGTAAATGATAACTGTACTCTATTTGTAGTAGCTGATGGGTAAAATATTTATATATTAAGCTGAATATGGTAATAATTGAAGACTTTGAAAAATTTAATAAACTGAAAAAAAAGAAGATATGAATTGCTATTTATTAAAAAAAAAAATTGTTTTAGAAAATTTCATTAATTAACTATATTTGTTATTTAAATAAAGCAATCGAAAAGAAAGGATTTATTTTGTAAACTAATTCTTTCAATTTACAGAATCCAAATTCTTTTGAATCCAAGCAGTAGGGGGGCGAAAATATACATGCTGTTCTCCCGTTTTCTCCGTTAGAAGATAATTAATAAGCGAGCTTCTATGTTTGGGTCTAAGAAAATTCCATAAAGAAATTCAAACTTGATATTCTGTTGGCTACTTAGAAGAAGTTCCGTCATGATATTTTGTTTAAAAAAAAAAAAAAGGTCAACCGGAAATATCACCTTAATACATCATAATTTTTCCAAATTTTCGCTATTTGGTAGTTGGATCCGAAATGTTTGAAAATATAAGAGATTTCCAAGAAGAGTCTGCTTTATTTATGGGGTGCCTTAAATGTCCTGATATCTTCATTAAACTGAAATATTCTGAAGGAACGTAAACTCTCGCAAACCCGTTTAATGAACATAAAATGAGACAGACTAGTACAGAGGTAATTTTTTGATGATATTTTTAAATTTTCTCTAAATATTTTCCTCAATTTTGGGGGAGGGACGGAATATATTGATTTCAAGATGTTCTTTGGAAGCTTTCATTTTAAATTAGACTCTAATGTACCATTTTTTATACACCTAAGTATTGTTCGTTTCTACAAAACTTATTTCTACTACAAAAGTTTTAATGTCAGACTGTCACTAATGGAAGCTATTATCCCGTTGCAATTTCTTTAGGGATCGTGGGCGTCCCTGCGGCAGGCAACACGAACAACACTTACACACTGATAACCTTCAATGGTCCCGAAACTTTTGGTGAGAGGTCATCAAGCTTCCAGGTTTGGACAGCTTCCCACAATATTCATCCCTGTGGGTAAGTTCAATGGATTGTCTGCTCATTGTGGCGGGGGGGGGGACCGGTCAGGGCATATAGGAGATTTATTATGTCTTTTTTACTCATAGTCCTCTCTCAAGCAACTGGTTGGATCCCTTTACTGGACACTCAAGGAGGTATGAGGAGACACACTCTACGTAATTTATGAGGCAGAGGAAATAACATCTATCCATCGTATGATCGAAATCCGTCTTGCTTGTACTGTGAGGAAATTAGTTTCAGGGCTCCTGTTGGGAATAGGATGTCGGTGGAAGAACTTATGCTATTTCCATTTAGACTTACTGTCCGATTTATTCGGACTATTGTATATCTCAAATGGATTAGACTCGAGTCGGGATTTCTGTTCTAGACCCAACTTATTGTTATTCGTCTTTGAGATAGCTAATGGGCCTAGAAGGTCTTTGAATAGTGTAGGGCTTTGTCCCTCCCCACTTATGAATAATAATGAATAAAACACTGACCTCCTATGTTCATATAACACAAATATGGTCCGCAGGGGTAGTTGATATTTGCAAGTACTTGAGTTTGGCGAACCCACAGGCAAACTCTAGCTCACCCATCCCAAAGGAACAAAGATATTTTGTGTGGAGACAATTGTAGTGTCGTCGGCAAAGGTGTACATTGAAGTAGAGGGGGGGATGTATAGGTAAGTATACAGTGAATAAAGCAGTGTGCTAAGACATTTAACTATGCTACTCCAGCCAGAATGGGATACAAAATACCTTCAATTACCTTGAAGAATCGTTCGGGAAGAATAGGAATTGAGACTGCGGTAGTAATTGCTAGGTAGAATTTGCATGAGTTTCACTAGAAGACTTCATTGGATTCATTGGATTAAAAGACACATTGGACTGAAGACCTGACAAATATCCCCAGCAAGGGGAAAGCTTGAACACTAAACGCATACATTAATGTGAATATACATACACATAAAAAACACAGACACATAAACACATACAAATCAGATAATCACCAGACCTGCGTTATAAAAAAAATATATTTTTTTCGTATTCAATGATCCAGCGAAAATTTTGGAAACTTATTTCTTTCTGACTTATATTAGAATTTTTTTTTTTTTTTTAAGAATTATGTCAAAACTATTCCAAAGTAATAATAAAATAATTTTTTAAAAAACAATATAATATTAATAATGCAATAAACATGAAACAATAGTCTTTCACTACTTCATCAACAGTGCCGTCATTATCATCTCCATCATCATCATCATCATGATGAGCGCACCACAATACTTGTACATCCTCAATTAAAATTATAATTAGAATATTATATATATATCTTAATGTATCTTCTGAAAAGAGTTAACCAATTAAAATTGACTATCATAATTATTTTCTTTATTAACATTTATATCTTAATTTAAGTTTTTATTTATATTATTATTACTATTACATTCTACTGAGATATTAATGATACAAACTATAATATATATCTATTATAATTAAGTATAATTATTATTTTAATTTAAAGATAAAGTAAATTAATTTCTGCAGGATATTGTGTAATTTTTTTATATTATTATTATTATTATTATTATTTTTCATATTTTAATAGAATCTATAGATTGTACTGAAGTGGTACATTACAGGAAATCACCAAGTTGCTGCTTCCCAGACCCTAAACAGAATACCATATTGGATCTTTCAGCGATTTTTCCTTTTTGAGATATTTAGTTAACAAATACATATAAGTACTGCTAAAAAAACAATTTTTTTTTCATATTCAGGGCACCTCAAAACATGTATTTCCGGTGAAAACTCAATTTCTAAAACAAATTTGACCCGGTCGCAATACTTTCTTCTAAATCAGGAGGAGTAAGAGAAAGTAAAAAAAAAAAAAAAATCTGGTGTGAAACACTCATATAACTTTTTCTTACTTACTCTAATTAATACAATTTAATCAATACATTTTGTTTTATTGCAACGTTGCAATGTTTAGTTTGGCTGGCATAAAAATGGTAATGAAGGGTTTTACTTGAATACCTGAGCGGCCTTGTTGTGGAGCGCTCCATATTGAAACCGAGAAAGCTTAATGCAAATTTAAATTTAAACTAATTGACAGACCTTCAATACCTCTTTAGAATCAATGATTTCAGAAAAATATTTCAAATAAAAACTGATACGTTTTACGTGCGTGCTGCATATGCATGGTATGCAGCAAGCATTCCAAGTTTAAAAGGAAATCGTTGTAACCGTTTTCTAGAGAAAAATTCCCAGAAACAAAAATCCATTGTGTAAAATCGTACTTTCGGTTAATCGATTTTCTTCAAATTTAGAATTCTATCAATATTATCTAGGTGGTAAAACCACGTAGTAGTACTTTAGAGCAAGCTACTGTTTCCCCCACAAACACCAGGAAAATATTTCAAACACAAGTTATAGTTATTTATGTGTGTAAATAGTATACGAAGTTTAAAGAAAATCCTTGGTGCCGTTTTCAAGAAAATCACGAAAAACTGGAGAAAAAAATGAATAAAGTTACACATACGAATGATGGATTTTGCCCGATATAGATTTTGATTAGTGCGGAGATAATACTTAACCCGAACATCAAGTCTGAGCTTCGTGCGACTTTTCGTTTTTAAGATATTTTCTATAATACATACATACATACACACACACACACACACACACACACACACACACACACATACAGTCCATTCGCTAAGAACATTTTTTTCGTCCTTAGAGGGCTTCGAAACGTTTATATTCGATAAAAACTCAAAAAATTGTCACGATCGCAACACTTTTTCTTACTAAGGAGTAGATGTAGATTGTTGTAGGGGATTATCGCACTGCGACCTGAAAGATCTATTGTGCCACGGAAATTTCTCAGTGCACTGCCGACCTCCACGCAGTGTTCTCTAGCTATAGACAACACTGCTCATCACCGTACAGAATTTTAGAGGCTCCTAGAAACAGAATGTCTAAGGGCAGCATGCTGGATTCGAACCCGGGACCTCCGCGTTGCTAGTCCAGCGCGCTACCACTGAGCTAATCCCTTCCTTCTTCTTTGGCTTACGCCAATTAAGTAGGGACGGAGACCCTAGTTTGTGTACTGTGTTTGTCCTTGTCTGTAAAGTGGAGAGTGTATGTAGTTTAAGTGTATTGTATACTGTTCTCACGAAATGTATGGAGTACTGAGCTGTGGTAACCCGTGAGGTCCCTACTCCCCAAGTAACTGCATGCAACAGATTACCCCTTGCGAGCAAATTAAAATATTATACTACAAGGAATATAGAGACACGTAGGGAAAAGCTATTTAGAACTTCCAAACTGCAGTGGAGTTTTAGTATAGTGGCCATTCTTTTAGCATATCTACATAGGGAAATAATCTAACCAATCCACGATGAAATTCTGACATATTCCTAGGACACTTTGTTACTATAGGGTAATGCATTAAATTTATTTTATACAAACAACCACATACACATATATATGTGTTTATATATATATATATATACATATTATGTTACATTGTTTTATATATATATCATTTCATAGAGATATACTGGTATTAAGTGAACAGTTATTAATAATATCATATATTAATTTAAGTGTAGGTTCAATGTTGATTGACAAGAACAAGTAGTTTAATAAATATATATATGTATATATATCTTTTAGATTTTATGTATATGTATTTGTTTATTTTATGTAGGCATATACACATACGGAAATAAACTATTTTGAAATTAATATCTATAATGGTTTACTGTTAGCTTACAAAACATTGTTTTAGTGGAATATGTCACAAAATACGTTTAAATAGAGAATATTTAGTTTGATGTTATAGGATTGGAAAGTGAAGGCCGAGTATATAACAATATATATATCTCCTCTCCACTTAACCATATGCATATATATATATATTGATGGTTGCATATAATATTTGAGACACATGCTTTATATTTCTACTAGGTTATGCCATTAAAACTATGTTACATTGTTTAATATGCTGGAAAACGTATTGCATATGTTATGAAGTGGTCACAATATCACAAACACACACACACACATATACATACAGTTACAAACATAATATATATTATACATATATATATATATTTTGATAAATTTTAGTGTTTATGTATGTGTTCTGTGATTTGTGTATGTGTGGTGTGTGTGTGTGTGTGTGTGTGTATGTATGTTTGTGTGCGTGTGTGTGTGTGTGTGTGTGTATGTAGTTATAGTGAATAGTGGGGCTCATGATGTGCGCAAAACGTTTTTGGTTTGGCCCATCCTTCCGCACTTCCCACGACCATAGTTCATCGACGGGATACTGTAGAAGGGAGTAGGGTGGAAGAATATATAGATGATTGAAGAGTGGCGGTGTGTGTGTGTGTGTGTGTGTGTGTGTGTGTATGTATTTGAAATGAGATAGAAAGATGCTCAGTGTAACCATACAAAATAGTACAGGATTTTGACAACTGATTTCTCTCGCTCTGTCCGCCCCCTCACCCGCTGAATGGAGGCGAGATATTGTGGGGTTTTGGTTAATATTTAGAATGGGAAAGGCAGGATATTGTGGTAAATAGTTGAGGGGATTTTGAGTTGCAGTTAAAAGCCGGGAGGGGAAGAGGGTCGTGATAGCAGAACTAACTCCTCCTCGTCCTCGTCTGTCCTGTCCCTCCATTCTTCGTCAAAACTAAAGCAAAACCCTTCTCCCCACTTCCCATGACATACTATAGTGCCCATACATTGGATTTGAGCAGTGTTCGATGGAGCGAGGGGTTTGAGACCCACCAAAAACTCGTTCACTCTATAATGTACTCGTACACTACAAGAGTATACCATCCTCCTGTACTCATCCGCGGAGGGATGACGACACTTTGACGAGGTCAAAATTTCTCTTCCACTTGCACCGGTTCCATTTGGCTGTACCACACATTTTGTACAAAACATACGGACATACACACACACACACACACACACACACACACACACACACACACACACTATACATATATATATTATGGGAAAATGACAAGCTAAATCCCATAGAACATTCACTTCTGGGTGAAACTAGCTGCGCGACAGTTCTACCACTATAACTGGTTAGTGAAAAGGGTGAGCCCCCTAAAACCCACCCCCGCATGACATCGACAACCGCCGAAACAAGCCCCCTTCCCTCTGCTCACGCAGAAACTTACCAGTTTGGCTATACCTAGGTTTATAAATTAACCACTAGATTTAGTAAACTGTTACGTAACCCACGATTTGGTTTATGACTGAAAGCTTTCGTTTCTAAACGCTACCTCTCTCTGTTTTCTCAATCGTTCCCACTCTGTCTGTCGTACGGCGGCTACCCATCCAACCCAATGATATCACCTAGATTAATGCACAGTGATTGCACTTGAATCTGTATATTTCAACAGCTAATATATAACTAAAACACCCATGTAGTTTTGTAGGCTTCCGTCCATCTGGAGAATCCCTCATTCTGTATATACACACACACACACACACACACACAATAGTTCTATCTCTTGTTATGTCCCTCAAAAACAATAACTAGCCACGTTACTACTAAAACATGTATTTTACATCACTAAAACAATTCTTGGACAATGTAGTATGGAAAATTTGAATATAGATAATAATACGGATACACAAACAAATTTTCTTATTTTCTAAATAATTCTACACAGAGCACCAATTTGTGACATGATCACCAAATATTATAACTAATTAATTTCTATTCAAAGATTCCAAATATTATTTATTGTAAGCAGTGGTGACTTCTTCTTAATATCTTAATACATATCTCTCGCTAAAACTCATAAGCCCTTTCAACAACGCTCACACCACACGCGACAACATACAAGTAAAACTACATATCTACCCAAACGCATTACACTATTATTCCACGTTGATTTGAGTTTATAGTCAAATAAAGCAAAACATATTTGTAAAACACTTAGGTCTTCGGGTTCAGATCCCGAAAGAAAGATCAATGAAAACATATTTTATGGAGTAATGATTGTTAATTTACGAATTGGATTTTGAATAAGTGGAATTTCCGATTATGGGCAGATGAAAATCCAGATATGATGTATCGGACACGGAGTCAGACTGTAATTTCAATAAATGTATGGTAAGACCTAATATGGAAATCAACTTATACGTCTATATTTTTACAATGGAACATTGAACGCAGAAAGGTCTATTCATTTCTTTCAGATCTGTTTGAAAATGTCCCTCTACCAAGCCGGCAAATGATATACATTCAGCAAGATGGATGTTCAGCTCATAATGCGAGGATAGTAAAGCTTTAACTCTTGATTGCCCTTACCGGTATTGGCACGCCCGGTCGTATTCAGTGGCCCGGCTGCTCCTCAAACCAGACGCCTCTGGAAGACTTCCTCTGGGGGTACCTACAAAATAATAGTTTGGTCAACTTAAGCCCTGCTACCACTATAAAGAAAGCATTTCTGAAACCTACGAAGAAATCCTTCCTAGTTCTCTCATAATGAGTGCGGTCAATGAAAACTGAAGTGCTGCCAATGAAAAGGGCATGTTTGTGTTTATTTAATGGTGGTAGCCATTTTGAATAACTAATTCAATATTTTTTGGCCTTATTTTGACTATAAATTCAAAAATAATATGGAATAATAGCAACTAGAAGGCAGAGAATTTCTTTACATTCAAAAAATTGAATACATCAGCGAATATTCAACGGATTTATCTCATTCACTAACTATTTTTTCTGAGTAAAAAATTGAGTTTCTCCTTTGAAGTTGTCATTAAAAAAAAAATAGTGGTCCAATTTGAAATAAGAAAGTTGGTTTCCAAATCTCTAATTTCTACAGCTTAAGAAAAAATTATTGATCACATATTTGGAATCCTTGAAAAAATTAGGTAAAGTATATTTGGATTTTTTTTTTTTAAATCTGGCGTACTTTCCAAGACAAATGGGTGGTACATGTTAAAATTGTCACCTTGTATATTAATAAATATTATTTCCATATTAATAAATTATAATATATTAGATGACCAAAAAGTTTTCTATGAAATCTACTCAAAGGTGCTCAAAACCCTATGGAGGCAAAGATTAATTGGTATATTTTTTAACAATCGATTCACTTCACATGTAGTCAGAGCGCTAGCAATGTAATTAAGCACATAAAGTACAATAAAATCGTGAGAAAATGAAAAAAACTGAAAAATACATCCAGTAAAATGATACTATCAGTAATCAATTGACTGACTTTGAACAAAACACTGCATGGAACCAAAAACCAGCAAATTCGCCGCAAAAAAGCTGGGTACAACAATTCCATCAGCAATCGCACTAAGGCGCCACTATCGCGTTACAAGTGCACGTCAACTACGCATTAACCCTCTCCACCATGCCCACAACAGTGTATTGACAAATGGATTTCAATAAGGGCAGCCAGCCTCTTAAGAAGCTGTTTCTAGCTGCAAGGCAAATCGAATATAAGCTGATAATGAAGGCCTTAAGGCCAAACAACGAACTTTAAAGCAATTCTAAAAATAAAGTCAGTCATCAGGCAACCGTAAAGAGTAGG
>JAAEAF010003607.1:0-77158 GCA_011037195.1 Triatoma infestans | reverse complement strand
TTTTTAATAAAATGTTGTGAGTGTGCGTGTGTGAACAGCATAGCTCAAAAACGAAAATCCGTAGAAAGTTCAAACTTGATATATATTCCGTTTAGGTCTCACCATGGTAATCCGACATTAGGTTATCTGTTAAAATTCCTCAACCTGGAGTACCACTTTACTACTTGTTTTTTTTTTTGCGATTTTCTCAGAAAATGGTTCCAACGATTTTTATTAAACTTGGTATATCAACTACACATACAAAAAGCTATAACTTTTATTTCAAACATTTCTCCGGGAAAATTCATTTAAGGGCAGTTATAGGGGAGGGGTGGTGTTAGGTTTTCCATCTAAACTACTATTTCAGTTTATTAGACAATTCTGTCATCTACATAATGTTAATTAGAATTAAATATGTTGTTGAAATTCCGAGTTTGGAAAAAATCGGATGATCGGAAGTACGTTTTTACTAGGGTGTTTTTTCCAATTTTTTTCGATTTTATCCACAAAAACACCGACGAATTTCAATTAAATTTGATATGAAAATTGGAGTAAGAGAAAGTTGTGTGAGTGTTCATACCAGATTTTTTTTTATATATATATAGGCGCATCAATGTTTATAGTCATTGGCGCCATAAGCATTCTCATTACCGGCTTCCGACAGTAAACCCAACTGCCCGTCTCCGGACTATGAGCTAGGAAAAAAATCTTAAGGACTGGAATTAAGGACCTCTGCTTGGAGGTCCAGCACGCTAATCTCTTCCATGTGTAAGTAGTTTAGTAAATGAAGTTTCAAGGAACCAGTTATTTCTGAGAAAAACAGAGAAAACTCAAAAAAAATCATACACCTGCACTTCCTACTCATATCCTCAATTTTGGCAATATATTTAATAATTAATAAATATTAGTACCGTCTAATTATAGTAAAATGGCATTAATAGGTAGCATGATGTCATCTCTCAACTATTCACCTTCTAAAAATAAATTTTTTTGAACCACACATATTGATAGCTTTTCATATAAAATGTAATGTTATTGGTGTGTGGTGTGTAGTAGCTTGTAGCGTGAGCGGTTTAACAAATGGCTTGTGTATATGATTGAGATAAAGATGGACGTATTAAGAAATAATTAAGAAAACACTGGTAGATTTAATTAAATATATTATCTTTAAAGAATTTTAAATGCTTTTCAATAACACAGTAATTATGTTTATAAATCAATTATTTATATAGATTAAATGCAAAACTCTTATGTTTTAACTTATAACTGGCACAATCCTGAAGTGTTCTGGTGAAATGTCTAGCTCAGACTGTGTTGAAAAGAATACCTTTAATTGTTCATTCAAAATCTTCCCCTGTGAAAAGAAGGGGTAGGGTAGACAATGCTATCAAGTTCATGAACTCTAGAAGACAATAGTCTGCTACCTGAATAGTCCCTTTGCAAGGGAATGTCACATTGTTTCATAATTTTGATTATTTCAAATTAAATATATTTTCATATTTCTGGCATCCATCACATTATGTTGTATATTTGGTGTGTAATAAAACATTTCAATCACTTTCTCTCACTGCAATTTATATCGTATTGAATGCGCTAAGCTATAGACGACATATTTACCGCATTGCATTCCTAATTTAAATAGTTATTATTAGCATATTGTCCTCAAACTTAAAGTTTCTTTTACTAAATATTTACTTGAAGTTGAATATTATATCAAGGTGAGAAATTAAAATTTATAAAACGACTTTTTTTTTAGGGATCCATAACCTTACCCCCTCCTTCTCCAAAAAACCCATTAACTGAATTTTCTTTTTTAATATGTATGTAATGTAAGACGCAGAAATGTTGAAATACGCAGGTGAAGACCTGTTGAAAGAATTATACAATTTGTTGTTGGAAGTATGGATCAAGGAAAATATGCCGGAAGAATGGACAGTAGCTATTATATGTCCGATTTATAAGAAAGGGGATAAATTAAATTGTGGAAATTATAGAGGCATATCCTTGCTAGGGACAGCGTATAAGGCATTTGCCATCCTTCTTAATAGGAAAATACAATATGGCCGAACAGATCAACCACCGACCATATTTTCTCCGTCAGAAAAATGAGGGAAAAATGTTATGAATTTAATGTGGATATGCACCATCTTTTCATCGATTTTAAGCAAGCATACGACAGCATCAAAAGAGAAGAGCTGATTAAGATTATGCTGAATCTAGGGATCCCTTGTAAGTTAGTAAGGCTAACGAGAATGGCACTTACAGGGAGTAGCTGTAAGGTGAAGGTTCAGGGAAGGCTGTCGGAGAAGTTTGCAGTCGCAGACGGTCTAAGACAAGGTGATCCTCTGTCCCCCACACTTTTTAATCTAGCACTCGAATATGCAATTAGAGCAATTCGTACAAATGCAAATGGCACAATTTATAATAGGATGTCGCAACATCTCGCGTACGCAGATGATGTGCTGGTATCAGCTCGCTCAAGATCAGCGCTAGCAGGGGCTTTCGAGGAATTTGAAAGGGCTGCAACTAAATTAGGTTTACAAATAAATGATGAAAAGACTGTGTACATGAGGGCAACAAGAAATTCCGAAAGAAGAGAAGAAAGTGTGTGTTTTGGAACCCACGAATTCAAGACAGTCAGTCAGTTCAAGTATTTAGGAGCTCTAGTGACAGAAAAGAATGAAACCTCTGAAGCGATTAAGGCCAAATTGGCTTCCGGAAACAAGTGCTACTTCGCACTTCAAAAACCGCTGAAGTTTAGAGGTCTGACAAACAGAGCGAAGGTCCTTATTTATAAAACAATCATAAGACCTGTGGTCACATATGGTTGTGAAACCTGGGTACTTACGAAGGAAACAGAGAGAATGCTAAATATATGGGAAAGGAAGATACTCAGAAGAATATATGGACCTGTCTGTGAAAATGGCATCTGGAGGATAAGAAAAAACGCTGAGCTCCGCCAAATATATAATGAACCAGACTTGGTAGCCTTTGTAAGGAAAAACCAGCTGAGATGGCTGGGGCATGTAGAACGAATGTCCGAAGGCAGGGTTCCAAAAAAGCTGTTGGAAGGGAAACCGGGAGGGTGCCGTAGAAAAGGACGTCCCCGATTGAGATGGCTGGGAGATGTGGAAGAGTTATTGAAAAGAATGGGAGAGAGAAGATGGAGAAGACACGCCCAGGAAAGAGAAGAGTGGAGTAGGATTGTGGAGGAGGCCCAGGCTCTTGTAGGGCCGTAGCGCCAAGGGGTAGGTAGGTAGGTATGTAATGTAAGTTGGTTGTTTCGAGAAAATTGCACATACTAAAAAAAAAAAATAATATAAAAAATCTATGATTTTATCCTTCGTAGCATGCTTTAACTTACTCGATTCTGACTTGTTTCGGATTCTCATCCATTGCCTAGAGTATGGCTATGTTTTTGTCACATCACACTGGCTTAAATGTATGTAGTAGGTTATATGGTTATAGTAGTATGTTGGGGGAAGGGACTAGCAAAGTGGGTAGCGTGTTGGACTCCCACGCGGAGATCCCGGGTTCGAGTCCAGTGCTACCCTTAGATTTTTTCTTCCTAGGAGCCTCTACAGCACACTGTTCCGGTGATGGACAGTGTTGTCTGTAGCGAGAGAACACTGTCTGGAGGCCGGCAGTGCACTAAGAAGGTGCGCTAATGACCATAGATGTTGACGCGCTTTAAATTAAAAAAAAAAAAGTAGTATGTGTTTGCATGTGTGATGCGTGACAGAAACCTCTACAAGAATTGATAGTCTCACTCTGACGATGGATGAGAATCCGAAACCTGTCAGAACCAACAAAATCAAGCTGCTACGATGGTTAAAATCATAGATATTATCCCACCATTGCGGACCCAATCACATATTTAGCTACACAAATCCATTCAGATAGGTTTTTTGGCAAAACATTTAATTCTTATTAATATTATGTGGTTGTATAAGAAATAATATTATCGTATAATATAGGAAATGGTACTGGAGAGGAAAGTCTAACCTTATCCCTCCCCCAATACCCCAAAAATCAATTTTCCAAAGAAGATGTGATGTTTCAAATAAAAGTTATATATATTTTTTTGTATGTGTAAGTTAGTGTACCAAATTTTAAGAAAATTCGTTCGACCCTTTTTCGAGAAAGAGGAAAAAAAGGCGGTACTTCCGGTTGGCCAAAACGATCGATTTTGACCAAAACCTGGTATGGGTCCCCTGGTAGAACTTAATGAAATATCAAATTTGTAGTTTCTGCGAATTTTCTGTTTACTTTTTCAGACCAAGGGGACCTCAAAATTGTGAAAATTCAATTTAGAAAATTTGACACGATCGCAATATTTTTCTCTTACAGCAGTAAGAGACAAACTGTCGTATCTTCTGCTCTTGCATACACATATCCACCACCCAAGTTAGTGATAGTGAGAAAGAGAGGCGTAGAAGAGACCATTTACTACAAACCACTTCTTACGCTCAGTGCGTCCCCAAATATCTATTTCCGGTGAAAACTGTATTTCAAAAAACATCTGGTTTAAATGCAATAAGTACTTCCTCTAAAGTAGTGACAAGAGGTAAAAAAAATTAAAATCATTACTAATGTAAATAAAATGTTCTCATTTTTATACGATTAATTAAGAGAAATTAATGACCAATTTCGCGGATTTGCCAATTTTAATGATTTGATGAAATATTCAATATTCAATATTTCATAAAGTGAAAATGTGGGTGGGTCCGCAATGCTGGGGATAACATCAGGTATTTTATCCGTCGTAGCATGCAAATTGATTTCGTTCTTGTAGCATGCAAATTTACCAAGTTCGTGTAGAGAGTTCACTTCAACGTAATGTTTCTGTTACATTCACACTTGTTGGGTTGTATATAGGTCAATATATACATATCACATATATATACAACAAACAAATCATTGTTTGTTGCAGAATTTGCTTCTGTTTGGGATGTTGGGAAGTTTGGGTGTTGCAGAATTTGCTTCTGACGATGGATGAAAATCCGAAACAAAATCAATATGCATGCTACGACGGATAAAATACCCTGATTTCATAAAGTCTTTCGTTTAATTATTTGGAAAAATTATACGGGTAAATAGAGAAGTAAGTTCGGTAGTTAACAGAACATAAATGTCATGAGGGTAATTTTACCTTCAAACGAGTTTTCACCAATGAAACATTAAAATTGGCAAGCATTGAGAAAAAAAAAACGATATTTAAATCTATTTTTAAATTAAAAATAGTTAATAATTGAACATTGTCACAAACGTACTTGTGAATTTTTTTTTTTATAATTATCATATATAGCGGACGGCCTTGTGAAGTAAAGTACATTTATTTCTTCTATCTAGTAATTTACAACATTCATTAAAAAAAAATATCAAATCCTTCATTATACATATATTTACTTGATAGTGTATATTTATATAGTAGTTAGTATTATATAGATAAAATGTTTTATCCAAAAAAGGGAAGTTAATATTTTATAGTCACTCGTATGAGTAGAGTCTTCACACTGTTTGGACTATCTTCTTGAGTGGTGGTGTTAGTCCATGACCTGGACAGATTTGACTTCCATTATTTGGGTGTTGCAAGATTTATTCTAAAAATGTAAGCACCATCATATCACACAAGCTTTCTCTTGTTGTTATTCTAAATATTTCATATTTTCTATAATTTATTTATTTGATAATCTGTTCATCATTTAAATTTCTACTAATCTACCTGTTTGACTTCGTTATTCTTTTATTTTATTATTTATTCAATATATTTCTTGTTTTTTTTTTTTTCTACTTAAAGTTAGTTTTATATAAGCTAGTTTTACGTTTTTCTGAATGTGTATCTATTTCTTGGTTTCCCTTTTCGTCCAGGTCACTATTATGCAACACAGTTAATTTCCTAAGATAGAAGAATTTTATGGACTTTTGACAGTAAGCTTCTTTTTTTTTTTTTATAAAAAAAACTTAATTTCTCTCCAAACGAACGTTTTTATTATGAAATAAGTTTCCCTTTCTTGAAATTTTATTAGTTTATTTACTTTTGAACTTTTTATCCTTTATCTGGCCGTAAAAATTCGAGCTTAACTGCAACATATTTTGTAGTTAATGTGCTTGTCTTATATAGTCTTCCACTTACTAAGATAATAAATTTTATTCTTTTGGAATTTTGAAGGGAATTCATTCATATTTTGAAGCACAATAATGATATAAGTGTAAAGCTAGGAGTGATGACAGGGGTAGGAAAGAAGACGCAGGCTTTGCTTCTCTTGTTTGCCACCACGTGGCGCCATGGAAGTTAGTCGAAGAGTAGAGAGATCAGAAGCGAACGTATTGCAAAATTCTTCAGTTATTTTGTGTGTTCTTCTGTGTTCTACGAACACTTATACGCATCAGCTATATTTGGTGAATAGCTGAATTTTCATAACGCTTAGTAAATTTTTTTTCTTTTTTATATACTATATTAATTGCAATTGAAATGAAAGATTTCCTGCTGTCGTTAAAGTTAGACTCGTAGACATAGTGTTTGCCAAGTTTCTGTCTATCAGGCATGTTACCTTCACAGAGGAGAGGTCTCCTACCTATGGTGCGTCATCTATCCTACCATAAGTAGGAGAGTCGGCCAAATATAGTGTATTTGTATTTTGTTTCTGGAATAAATGAGAATGTCATTATTTTGAACAATAACATTTTTTTTTTTTTTGTCGATAATAGTAGTTGACATATGTTTTATAGGCATTACCTCTTCAATATATCTCCTGTATTTTGATACAGGGCATAACTTTGAAATGTGCGTCATCTCTCCTAGCTTTATCCTATATATATACAGTATATTAAACAAACATTGCGAGTTGTTAATATAATGTGTGTTTGTTTATCTTTTAAAGTTTGTTATATTTTAAAATACGGGCGACTGATTTTGAATTTTTGCCAATGCCTTGCGATTCTGTTCTATTATTTTGTTGAAATTTGATTGGTAAATCCTTAAAATTGTAAACTTATGAGGTCCTTTAAAATGGTTTTCAAATCGTCTGGCATTAAAATGTATAACGAAATGTTTATACGGCAATAAAGATTAATAAAAACGCTCCTGAAGAAGGACACCAAGGCCACTTGAAACGTAGAGCATAAGGAATTCTTTTTTCTTTTAAAAAAAAAAAAAATCTCCTCTGGCCAGTGCCTTATAAACATCTCGTTATGAGATCTTTATTTTATATCATCTACATACAGACATATCCTGACTTTTCTGGAATTTATTTTTGAATTTTGACAGTTACTTCCTCCCTTCTTCTCATAAGATGCCGAATGAATGTAATGCATAATCTAAGAAAATTTTTACAAGAACTTCGATATAGATCTAATTATTGCTTTAAGGTTTAGTGTCTATTTAAAATGTTCTAAGAGAATTGGAGCGTGCCCTTCATACAGCACTATATAGTTGCCTACTGTGTTCAGATTCGTTTTCGGGATTGATTAGGTCCGTTACTTTTTAATGAGCGTAGGGGGACTCAATTCTTGCGTCATTAATTTACATTTATGCATTTCTATATTGCCATTCATTGATCGTTTTGGAATAAGAGAGATCCACTTACACAATCATTGTAATAATATGATTTATATGATTCGCAGAAACGGAAGTTTTTTTTTAATCGACTTCCATAGTGGGTGTAGTTTCAATTACTTATTCAGCAAAGTATATTTGTATTTGCATTTTTTTTTCTTCAAATATTAGTTATTATTCCCATAACTTTACCTTTGAAAAATGTTTTTGCTATTAACGATAATATTGATGGACATGCGTTTGATAGAAATGCATAGGGTAAGTAATAATTTTACAAATGATTGACAACAGAACATAAACGCATTGTTACGTGGTAGTAAAAACGTTATATGTATGCAGGATATACATGATTTATTTAAAAAAGGAGACATACTTGCACATATCTTTGAAGAGAAACCGGGTCCTTTATTTCGGGGGGGAGGGGAGCAAACAATCTTTTTTTATACAGTTTTTCAATTTCTAAATTTAAGATTTGAACTCCTTCAGAATTTTGGTCAAGTTTCTTAAGTTTAGTCAAACTCTTTTTCTCTCTCTAGCCGTTATTTCCGTCTTGTGTAGATATAACAATTAAAGAGTTTTAATAAGATTTTGTTAATTAACAGCAAAATAATTTAATGACGGGGTTATGTCTGCAATACTGAAACAGTCACGGTTTTTTAATTGAAATTTTTTTTTTCTTAAATATTTCTCTAAGTTCTTTTTTTTTCTTTCTTTTTTTTTTTTTAAAAAAAAGTATTTTATCTTTCTATTTTCTCTCTAACTGAGAACATTGATTTCTAACAGACGGCTTTTACCATTGCATATAATATTTTTAATTCTTGTACTGCTTTTCTTCCTTCCGATCCAAATCCACAATCTGTTACCCACAATATCCAAAATCATTTAAAGAAAGTAGAATTATGGTGTAAACAATGGAAAATTAAAATTAATGAGAGTAAAAGCACCAATGTTACGTTTAGACTCCGCTGAGGAACTTCTCCTTCACTATATTATAATAACACTCCCATCTCTGTTGCAGACACCGTGAAATACCTAGGTATGTACTTGGATAAAAGACTCATGTGGAACCCACATAATAGACTAAAACGACAAGAGCTAAACCCTCGATGCAGACTTCTTCTTAGACTACTAGACAAACGCTCTAAACTCTCATTGGACAACAAAAGCAATTTTACACCAATTTGGTCTTCACGTCTGGGGCTCAACCAAGCGACCAATTCAAAAAGAATCCAGTCCTTCCAATCCAAAATCCTCTGCAACATCATCCAAGCTCCATATTACGTATCAAACCTGACCGTTACACAACGACCTGAAAAATCCCTTTCAACACAGAAATGATATCTTCCCGTTATAGAAAATTCCATGAATCTCTCCTCCTTCATCCTAACCCTCTCGTCCTACAATTGACCTCTGCCCATATTCCAGGCAGTCCTCCACGCCGACTGAAACGCCTGTGGCCGCGAGCCTTACTTTTCCAACATCAAACTGCCTAAGTAAACAATAAGGGACATTATTATTGAGTAATGAAATTATGATTGGGAAATTATTACTGATTGTACTGATAATTTTATTAAATAAAATATTAAGTTAATTGGTCTTAAATTATTGTGATTCAAAGGAACAACGCATTTTTAAACGCCTATGTATTTTAAGAAAAGTACATTCTCTTAATGATAATGTGAACACTGAATTGAATTTTAGCAAGATAATAATGTGTCTATAGATGCAAAAAAAATAGTACTACTAACGTAGTGATTCCGTGAGGGGTTGTACCACACACACACATTCCTAGCGCATTCCTAATGTACGCTACTGATACATAAAAGACTCTTTGATAAAACATTCTTTTTCCCATTAAGGGGGTTCTCTTATGGCAAAGTATTTCCGCTAAAAACTCAATTTAAAAAGGTTTTATCATAATAATAATAATAATACTTCTTCTTGAAATAGAGATTCTAGGTCGATTTAAACTTTTATTAGCTATAACTTTGATTCTACTTATTTGGGTCCCACATTTCCTTGCCAATTTTTCCAATGCACATTAAACTGTTTAAATTTAAATTAGGCCGAATACTAAATGTGAATGCCTCTATACCTCTTAATGGAATTCCATTTGGTTGTTTTATACTGTGTAGCATTCAAAACGACATCACAGTTTGCTAGGAAGATTGCTAGACATTCTTGGATAAATAATACAATTACGAAGCAATGTAATTGTTATAACAATAACTTAATATTTTTCATAGCTCTAAATTTTATTTTAATTTGAATTTATTATTTTTATTATCTAAAAACATATTTTATTATTAATATTTTTTCTGTTTCTGCTATAAGAAGGAAGTATTATGATCGAGTCAATTTTTCGTAAATGAGTTTTTAACCGGAGAGAAGAAATTTTTGGAAATTAGTCTTGTGTGTAAGTAGGTACGTGGTAGGTATAACTCAAAAACGGAAAATCGTTGAATGTGCTAAAACTTCCATTTCACATTTCCGTTTATGTGCTAGCCACCGGTGCAAGCGGCAATAAAGTTTTGGTCAAAATCGTTCGATCGGATGAATCGCTTTAGTGAATAGATTTTTTCTCAGAAATGGCTCCAAAAATTGTCTTTAAACTTGTTATAATATCAAATAATCGTAAAAAAAAGAGCTACAACTTTTATTTGAAACACAATTTTCCGGGTAATTTCATTTAAGGGATGCTTCTTGGGGCGGGGGAGGTGTGATGCTAGGCTTTTCTCTAAACTACCACAGGAGTGTGTGGGAAGAGTCCGCAGGTACTTATTGTAAGGCCGCTGGGCAGATACTCCACAATATTCCAGGCTGAGGTGTTTGCCATCAAGGTCTGTGCCGAAGAGAACCTGCGTAGAGCTCTAAGGGGCAAAGAACAATACGCATTTGCGATGACTTGCACTGAAAACCCTAGAGGCTTACGAAACTACCTCATCCATAGTTAAGGAATGTCGAGAGGCATTGACGAGACTCTCCAGGCAGGGATTGAGAGTAATGAGACAGCTGATCAACTGGCCAGGAACGGGGTAATGGTCCCGAGCCTGTCCTGGGGATAACCGGTGGAGCGGTCCGTACAGCGATCGGAGATGGCTTCGCGGCAAGCATGAGGAACTCTGGAGGGGAGCCCAGGTGCCATACACAGTAAAAGGATGAGGCCAGGACTGTGTAAAAGAAGGACCAATATGACCCTTAGCCTCGGTAGAAATCAGATTTCTCTCGTGACGGGGCTATTTACGGGTCATGGTAGGTTCCAGGAAGCATCTGCACAAGGTGGGCATGATAAGCCGGAACCCTTGTGCAGACTATGTCAGGAAGAGGAGGAGAAAACGGCCCCCCATCTGCTCTTTGATTGCGTTGCAATAACCAAATTGCGATACGAAACCTTTGGTGCGTTGCGACCTGAGGAGATAGTAACGCAAAATGATCTGGTGGTGAATGCCCTTAAACTCCTCAGGAGGGGAGGGTTCATCTACTAGAAATTACCGGGCATGGCACAATAAGCCCGTAGATAATAATAATAATAATAATAATAATAATAATAATAATAATAATAATAAACTACCATTTCAATATGTTATACAATTCTATTGTCTATGCAATATTAATAAGAATTTAATGTATGACCAAAATTCCGAGTATGAATGTTCAGTTTACCGGAAGTACGGACTTTTATGCACATTTTCAGTTATGTGCATATTTAGTAGTATTTGTAACTGGGTAATATCCATTTAAATAAATAATAAAGTCAAAACTAAGTAAATTGCAATAAGATAAAGTCGTGTGAGTGTATGTAGATTAAAATTAAAAAAAAAAAAAACAAATCATTCAAGAATATAATTGGAGAGGTGCAGCTTGAATCAGGACATAGTTTAACAACACAGCCAATAGATTTTGTCTTATTTGTCACAAAAAAAGGAACTCAAAATTATAAAAGTAAATAAAAAAAAAAATTAGTAACTTTTATTTACCCAGTTTTTTTTTAAAAAAGTGACCGGAAAAAATAAAAACAGTTCTACAGAATCTAACCTATAGTATGTTATCATTGTCGCCAAAGATTGAGGGCGCCTTCCTCCTCCTATCTAGTCTTTATTGACCAGTACGACCTCATAATTATCATTTTTCTACCACACGCCTTTCTGATTTTATAATTTTAATATCGAATTAATGTAAAAATTAGTTCTTATTTTTTAATCTATTTTTAGAAAATAATAAACCAGCCTATTTTCTCTTTCTAGAAATAAATCCCCCTCCCCCCAATATTTTTGTAATTTATTCACTGAAGTTGGATATTTTTTTAAAATAAATTATTCTTTAAGAATTTATTCATTAATAAAACGTGATTTAAAGACAGCATATTTATTTATTTATTTATTTATTTTTTAACTCGTATTCTTTGAAATATTTGTGACTTATATAAGAATAGAATAATATTACATTTTTTATTCTTTTTTGTATGTCTATTTAAACATCTTAAGAAACATGTTGGCATGTCAAGGCCATTTTCTTAGAAGAACTAACCTCCTTAAATCTCCTGTTTGTTTTTTTTTTTCTATGAACAGTATTCTTAAGAAATTAACGCCGTGGCTTGTTAATGATCAGTAATGTATTATTACTAAGTAATGCTTTATGAGGTATTTTATTTTCCATTATTCATTGGAATTATGGATTGGGTTAATAATTATCTGAATAATCGTTCAGAACAGTAATTCTGTTTTCTATAACGTTTCCCTAACTTCTATGAATTTTTCTATTGCCTAAAATTGTTGATGGAAATGCATGATTTTCTAGAGAAAACATTTTGAAAGAAGTTATCGTCACATTTTCAAAATTAAGTTTTACCAGAGAGATTTTTATTTTGAAAGGGTTCTGTTACAGATTTTTACTTTCTCTTACTCCTAGTAAGAGGAAGTATTGTAATCGTGTCAAATTTTCGATATCGAGTTTTCACCGGAAATATCCGTTTTGAGGTCGCCTGAGTCCAAAAAAAGTGGTTTTTAGCAAATGGTCGTGTGTGTGTGTGTATGTATGTATGTGAACAGCATAGCTCAAAAACGAAAAACCGTAGAAAGTTAAAACTTGATATTCCATTTAGGCATCACCGTGGGATCTGACATACGTTATCTGTCAAAATTCCTCAACCGGAAGTACCACTTTACTAGTTAGATTTTTTACTTTTTTGCGATTTTCTCAAAAATGGCTCCGACGATTTTCTTTAAACTCGAACATCAACCACACATACAAAGAGCTACAACTTTTATTTGAAACATTTCTCCGGGAAAATGCTCTGAAGGGCACTTTGGGGGAGGGGTGGGGTTAGGTTTTCATCTTAAGTGCTATTTCAGTTTATTAGACAATTCTGTCATCTAAAATGTTAATTAGAATTAAATATGTTGTTGAAATTCCGAGTTTGAAAAAAATCGGCTACCGGAAGTGCGTTTACCTTACCACTTTACTAAATGATTTATTCACTTTTTCAAAATTTTCTCAAAAATGGCTCCGACGATTTTTATGAAACTTCGTATATAAACTAAACATGCAAAGATCTACAACTTTTATCTAAAACATTTCTCTGGGAAAATTCTTTTAAGGGCACTTTTAGGGGAGGGGTAGGGTTAGATTTTCATCTAAAGTGCTATCCTAGTTGATTATACAATTCTATCATCCAAACATAATTAGTTAGAAATAAATGGATGGCTGAAATTCCGAGTTTCAAGAAAATTAGTAAACCGGAAGTGCGCTTTTACTGAACACAGTTTTTTCAGTTTTCGACGAATTTCATTAAATTGTGGTACACAAACTATAAAATTTGTCAATTATCATTTTGAGAACTGGAGTAAGAGAAAGTTGTGTGAGTGTTTCACACCAGATTTTTTTTTTTAGAAAGTGGCCTCTCTCTGTCTCTCTCTCTCTTTCCCGGGAAAGTTCTAATTTTATTTCCCCAGGTATTTATTCACGATAATAAGGTTTAAGAATAATTCAAGGCTTTTTTTAAAAAATAGAATTAAAAGTGGCCAACTGAAAATTTATTGATAATATCGGAAAAAACGTAAGTATATTTATTATCACTCGTTTTTTTCTCTTAAAACTGTAAATAATTCTGATAATCGTGTCAGATTTTCCCAATACATAAAAAAATGTTTCTCACATCTCTCTCTTTATTTATTGAGTGTCAATCTTGAGTGGTTGTGTGGATAGTGTAATTCAGAAAAACGAAAAATCGTAAACAACTTTAAGCTTAGTTATCCGTTTGGATCTGACGACACAACTTCCTAGAGTCTGTATTCAAATTAATGATTTTTATTTTTTTTTTCCCTCCCGCATTCTTCACGAAATTGGCTCGAGGACTATTTTTCTTCAACAAACATTTGTTGATAAAAAAAATAATTTTTCTAGAGTAGTTGATTAATTTGACAGTTATTCTACTAAAGATCAGTGGCTAAAGTTGCGTTCTCCATTGAAATTGAAAGTGATTGTTAATCTCTAGAGATTAAAAAAAAAAAAAAAAAAAATGATAGCTAGCACCTTTTTAATTAAATAACTTTTAAGGTTTGATAGAAATTATAAGGCTTAAAATAAATTAGAAGTTTATTTGAAAACATAATATAATTTTGCTTAAGTTTGCTTATATCGAATTAATGTTCTCTTAGAGGTTACATTACATTTCCTACCAGTTTTTATAATTTTTTTTTTAATAGTTTTAGAAACTATTATAGAATAAAATATAATATTTAAAGCGAAAGTAAAATGCTTTTACAACTCTCGTTCAATTGCAAAAGCAAGGGGAAACCTGAACAGGAATGTGTAAAAGTGGCCACTTTACTTACTTATCAAAAAAATAAGTAGCTATAGGATCCGTTGCGCGATTGCTTCCATCTAAAGAACAGTTCTAGTATGTAATACGAGATCTTCACATAGATAATATTTTGGCAGCTAAAAGTATTGTAAAATGTTCAAGTTTGAAGAAAATTTGCTTGTATGGTAGTTGCTTGATATGCTTGAATGCAGCAAGAGAAAGCCATGTGGAATGTTGCATATTAACTTTTTTACAAAAATATATTATTTGATGTACTATGCTGGCTGATAATATAATATTTCCGTGGGAAGTTTATGTTCTTTCTGTTCATTTTATTTTATTTGTTTTTGTTTTATTACATTTTTTTCCAAGTTATACTCAAAGAAAAGAAAAATAAAGATAAAGCTTGTAAATAAACAAGGCCAAAAATAAGTGACTTTGTTTGATAAGAGATTGAAAAATTGCACCTTTTTTTTTCTATAGATTGCAATATTACTTACCTTGGCCCTTGACAAATCAGTTTTGCATGCTTCTCACTAGTAACTGCATCTAACTTTTAGGTCCCAATTGGCCAATTCAACTACTGAGAAAAAAGTTTTAACTTTTCTAATGCTTCAATTTTTATTTCTTGTATTAGACGTTACAAACCATTATGTCAGAGTGTATTTCTAATTTGGTTGGTTTTTCCATTGAAAATGGCTGTACGAAAAAATTAGTAAAACCGTTCATGTGGGAGGTTACCTAAGGGTCCAATAATGAGAGGAGGCTTAGTCGTGAACCATTTGTTGCAGCTGGAACTACATTCCAATAATGCCGGTTTAACCTAATGCATGGATGCCTACGCTCCGGCATGCGAGTAGGCGTCGTCAATAACAAGGTGCGTGAGATGATTCTTCTTGGTAAGCAATACCAGATGTAGTACCAGAGCAATAAAGGAGAAAGTCGGACGACAGTATACGTCGACATGAAGCAAGTGGTGATTGTCAAGAAACAGATTGAAATGTAATTGGTGGTTGTTTTGTAGTTTAGTGGTGGTAGCTTGTAGTGGCTTGAGCGGTTTTGTGAAGGGCTTGTGAGTGTATATGTTTAAGAGAGAGAAGTATCAGAAATAAGTAGTCACCACTGCTAACAATAAATATATTCTATTAAAATAATAACTACAAGTTATTTGCAAAGAATGTATAAACTTATTAATATATTGTGGAAACTAGTTAGACTGATTTTACTTAAGGTTAATGCTTAAACTGGCACTGATGCTAACCGATTGAATGTCTAGTTCAGACTGTCCTGAAAGAATGCCTTCTAATTGTTAGTTCAAATCTTCCCCTGTGAGAAGGGGTAGACAATGCTAACAGAGTTCTATGAACTCTAAAAGACAATGGTGGCCTTCTACCTGAATAGTCCCTTTTGCCAGCGAATGTTACATTTTCTTCATAATTTTGATAATTTCAAATGAAATATATTTTTATATTTCTGGCATCCATCACAAGATGTAGCTGACGCATTTGACAATGACGCGAATGCGGGTCCTAAGTTTCTTGCATTTCTCGAGCGAGACTGATTTAAGATGTTAGGTGCTTCTTGGCGTTCAGAGTTGGATAGAAACTTTTTATCCCTCGCAGAGACGACACTAAACAATAAACCGCTTGAAATGAAGAAACGATGAAAGGATTCGATATAGTTGTATTTAAGCGCCGTGGAAATAAGGACTAAACTTGCGGGTGGTTTAGCCTCTTGGAACACGGTTCCTCATCAAGAGGAGCAGATGTGGGAGAGGTAGCGAGCCAGGATGGGC
Source organism: Triatoma infestans (assembly GCA_011037195.1). Taxonomy (NCBI): domain Eukaryota; kingdom Metazoa; phylum Arthropoda; class Insecta; order Hemiptera; family Reduviidae; genus Triatoma; species Triatoma infestans. The sequence continues at coordinate 61,024 of JAAEAF010003607.1, read as the reverse complement.
GTTTCCATCAAAGTGGATCATGCTGAAGATGATGGGGAGATACTCCTCTAAAAGTGTTACGTGTGTGTATATGTGATTTTGATTTGTACTAATCATAAATACTTGGCATTATTTGTACTTTGTTTGCTATTTGTACGCTTTATTAATCTTATAACCAGCATTGCTGAAGTACAATACATTTTGATGATGATGATGATTATTATCTATCGTCTTCTTTTATCGTGGACCTATGTCGTCCAGCAGCCCATCGTTGCTTTCCTCCATGCTTTTTTTATTCTGGTTTCTTCTCTTCGATTATTGGCTTTTTTTTTTTTTGCTTTTCCGCGAATACAAAAATTTTATATTGAATTGCAACTGTAAATAGAGAGAGAGAGAGAGAGAGACAAAATGACACGACCACTCTCTCGGACTGGAGTGGGAGAAACCATATAAATACAGCGACGGGAAACAGATAGGAGAACAGTTCATAGTACTAGTTCATACAGCCATTACACTACGTGTCATTACCCCTTTTCCACTTTATCATACTCTATCATTTCAAGTGTGAAGTCCAGGCAGTTAGTGTCATTTATCGTATTATACAGCGTTAACCATATTCTGTTAATTCATTCTAACCAGACCATTTCTCTCCTTCAACAACCCAATTATATATAATTATGGAGTGGAAAAGGGGTAATGACACGTAGTGTGTCTGGCTGTATGAACTCAGTACTATGAACTGTTCTGCTATCTGTTTCCCGTCGCTGTATTTATGTGGTTTCTCCCACTCCAGTCCGAGAGAGTGGTCCTGTCATTCTCTCTCTCTCTCTCTGCTATTATAGGCACTAAAGTTTTTATTTATTAATTAAAGTTAATAAAGAATGATAAAATCTCGAACAAAATACATTTAAGAGTCCTAAAACTATCCAAGAATCCGAAAGTTTCCCTAATTCCATACTCTTATAAATAATATCGGCAAAGAATTTTATACCTAACATTTAAAACTGGTGCATTTTACTTCCTACCGGCTGTATTTTAATAAAAATGCGTAGGATATAAAAATCCGGGTCATATAAGATTATCAGCCAGTCCTTCATTTCGATGAATATTTATGTAGGCGATTTTCTCATTGTTTAAGTTAAATAATATCAAAACTTAATAATTAACAATCCTTTAATAAAACACTCCTTACATTATAACTGAATATTATATTGACTTTTTATTGAAATTATTTATTTATTTTCTAATTATGCAATAAAAAATTGTTTTCCTACGTATATATATTTATATATGTAAGTATGTTTCGGTGTTGGTTACAAAAAGGTATGTGGGATGCATATCGCGTGTCTGTTACTCTCATCTACTATCTAACTTCTTCATAGTTAGATAACAGACATACGAGTATATGTCACTAACATAATGACAATATATTTTATGTGGGTATAGATTATCTTCTTTACCTTGGTACTATTTTAGTTCTATTTTTTTGGTATCCTTTAATCAGAACAATTATTTATTTTTTTTTTAATTCTAATATCTTTTATAAGTTGGTCACGAAATAGATTTTTATATATCGCCTTATTTCTTTATTTAATTTTTGTAACTCCTTTTTTTAGACATTATATTTTAGAGTTAATTTTATTTTATCAGTTACTGGGGGGGGGGGGGCACGGACATGTTTTCTCACTTTCTATACCTTCTCTTGTTCTAAAAGACTGGAATATCTTTCTTTCTTCATTGAAGGGTGTGCTTCTGGTCTGGGTTCCAGGTCATATGGGAATCTTTGGGAATGAGGAGGTGGATAGGTTTGCCAAATTAGGCGCCTCTCTCCCTTTCATTGGTCCAGAGCCTGCTGTTGGTGTGTCTTCTGGCACATGTTTGTCAGGCTTCCAGACGTGGATGACCTCACAGCACTCATCCTTATAGATGAGTGCAGTGGGTTGTCGGCAGTCTAAGATGCTCATTGGGGGTCCGGACGGAGCTTTGAGTAGCGGGATCCGATGTCTTTCACGGACCTCTCTCAGGCATCTGGTTGGATTCCTCACTGGGCATTGTGGCTTAAGGAGACATCTCTATACAATGGGACTCATGCCTGACCCTTTTGTAGAGTTTGTGAGACGGAGGAGGAAACACCCATGCATCTGATGACGGATTGTTTGGGCTGTGAGGAGATTAGGTTTAGGACCTTCGGCCGGAATAGGATATCGGTAGAGGATCTTAAGCTATGTCCTTTTAAGGTTTTGGTCCGATTTTTTCGGTCTGTGGTGTAACTTAGATGGGTAAAAACTGGGCCTGGACTTTTGTTCCAGACCCAGTAGTTGATATTCTTTAGGGGTAGCTATGTGGAGTGGAGGAAGGCTTTGGATAGTGTAGGGTTTTGCCCTCCCCTTCCTTGAATAATAATAATAATAATAATATCTTCTCTTTTAATATTAATCATGGTTATTAGATGTTGTATATAAATAATAATTTTTTATTGTAATGCATATGAAATGAAAATTATATCTAGAGTTATTGTTGTGTACAATAGATGTTGAGTTTCGGTCATAAAAAAACTCTTTTTAAATTTTCACCGACGTTTCGGCAAATTTATTGCCTTCTTCAGGGTCTGTACAAAGATTTTAACAGAAATCAGAAAAAAAGAAAAAATAACATAAAAATAAACTTATAATAAAAATTTATATTAATTTTAAAAATGAATAAAATTTTAATTTTTATTTTAAATTTATATTTTAGGTTCTTTTTTTCTTTTTTTCTGATTTGTATTAAAACCTTGAAGAAGGTTTAAAACTTTGAACCCTGATTTGTATTAGAACCTTGATTTGTGCAGACCATGAAGACGGCAATAAATTTGTCGAAACGTCGGTGAAAATTTAAAAAGAGTTCTTTTGTATGACCGAACCTCAACATCTATTTTACAACATTGAAGACAGCGGTCGTAACGAACATCAAAACATCTAGAGTTATTTATATATTACTTGAATTATGGACAAGGTATCAGCGTATTATTGGCTTAATAACTAGAAATTTTGTTTCAAGCACTTCATAAAATGGACTTCAATTACATTCCAACTTTAATTTTATAAAGCTGGTCGTAGATAACATTATGTCCATTAAATTATCCTTACCTTCATTAATATTTCTCATTTATAAATATATAAGGCTAGAAATGCCAGAAGTAATAACTTAATTTCTTTCCTTAGAAGAGGGTATGAATCTTTCTTTTTCACCCAACCTAATTTGTACCCAAGCGCACTAAGTAGGGATTGACTTTCGCTGTCATGCTTAAGAAATATAATGGAGTTGATGAGGAGAGAAATTGGGATTGATTAATTAGACGAGGTATGAAGACACTGTTACAATATAACTATAAGTTTACACAAACTGCACTGGACTTGTAATTTTATAGAATAAAGGGTGAGAGTGGAGTTATGACACGAGGTGATGTATATGGTTGAATCTGATAGATTGAATGTCTAGATCTCTCACTGGCTTGTATACAGGTTCTCTCCACTCTAGCCTGCTTAAGTCAGAGAGTACCAGAGGGAGTATGTTTTCTCTCGGTCGGGCTTGTGTTCTCTCTCTTGCCGTTACAAGGAATATGATGGGCTCTTGTAGTGACTGTGGAATATTGGCACCATTCACATCTGTTGGAAAAGGATTGAATTCCTATTGGGTACTTGATGAAGCGCAGTGATATCTTGAAATCTAGTTTCATTTCCTCTTTTAGTCTTTGAGCTGGAAACAGTGAATGTCCACGTCATCTGCTACAAATTCGTTCCCTCCCCTGAAACAGCTCGAATATTTGGTAACTAATGTAGGTTCTAACGGCATAAATTACTTGTTTAAAAGACCTAGCATCTCTATAAAGGCACCAATAATCGCTTTAGTTTTGATGACATTGATTTTTTTGCCCCTGTTGTCTCGCTTTTACTTCCTCATCTTGTCAAAAATATCAGAAATGGAAGCAATATTGATTCGTCTTTCTTTTAATGAAAAACCGAGATTGGGATCATTCGCTTGGAGAAATTCAATAACTGTTTCAATCATGTTGTAGAATCTAAATTTGAGGCTATAACAATTTCCTTTTAAAAGACACCTAGTCGTAGTTTGCAGTAATAACAATCGTTCAAACACCTTTTTATTATCCTCATAAAGCAGACTAAATAAATGGTCATTCAATGGGTGGGATTTAATTTTAGTGACAGCTCTTATGTCATAGTGAAGTGACTCTAATAATAAATATACCTTGTTCTCCCATCGCCTTTTTGAAATCCCGATTCTTTCCTAGGAGAGCGATACATTTTTGATGATTTCCACATTGAGAAACACTGTTTTAGATCATCAGAGATTATTTTCGTAACAACCTGTTTCACTCATCGGATAGATTCAGGCGTTCGACCGACCATCTTCTTCAGGATGTCTCAAATACTGTGAAAGCATCGACTAGCAGATGTTAATATTATACTGTGCTAGTCGAAGATCTCAACTTCTTTAGCAAGACATCCAGAAGAAGGAATTTTAGCACTGGGAATCCTGACACTCAGAACAGATATAAATAAATCCTATTGAATAACAATACAAGTGAATTAAAATTGAAAATAAAATAATAGAAAATAACACTATGGAATTCACAATGTAGCTAGTGATGTAATTTGTTTGGAATATATGCATGATAATTGTTGTATATATATAAAATTATTTCAATTACATACCAACTTTAATGGTTACATTATATTTCATTTTAGCATTCAGTCATTTTCTATGGTCTTTATGAAATTGTGATTTTATGATTAATCGATTTTATATTGCTTTATTATAGATTTCTATAGTTTTTTTTCTTTATGAATTGCTATTTTTACATTTAAGTAATATAATTTTATTACTTTTTATTGACGTTCAGTTTTTTCTGAACCTATTGGTTTTTTTTAACTAGTGTTATTAAAATGTCTTGATTCTTTATTTACTTTGATTTATTATAATGCTGCATATTAAACAAATATATTATTTTTCTAGACCATCGGAAAGGTAATTATTATGTCTTCATATTCATATTATGTTATTCTAAATTCTATTCTGTTATGTAAATAATTTTTCTTCAAAAGAAATGCCCCTGATGAAGAAAAATGAACTTAGCGAATTTTGCAAACCCGTTGTTGATGAATAAACAATACAATAAATCCAAACCTTCTAGCTCAAAAATGTTATAAAACTGTTATATTTTCCGATTGTGTGTGGTATGAGAAAGAATTACGTTTGTTATATTTTGGAAATTCAAGTTTTATGAGGCTCCTTGAGTGTTTTTTTTTTTTATATACATATATTAAGCTCGTTCGAGTTTTTGTGTGTATGTCTGTTTGCATTTCCAAGATAAATCATTTAAAACACTAACTTTGAAATTCTGCTAGATGGTTAGAAGGTTTCGATCGAAACTGGTGTTTGAAATAGGATCGAAATGTCTCCGTTTCGTAGGTTTCGTATATTTGGGAGAGTCTCACTCTCATGGGAAAGCCCTGGGAGGAGGGTTGGAGTCAAAGAATATCTGAGGATATTGTTGACAGACCGGTAAGATGTCCCACATTATATTTCATTTTAGCATTCAGTCATTTTGACAGACCCTAATTTTCCCCCAATTAGTGAAATCAATTGGGGGAAAATTAGGGGGATAAACGTTACCATTTTGGCCTATATTTCTATAGGCATCCAGGGTTTAATAAATAACAACATTTGTGCCTTTTAACTTTAATATTTGTAATAGCAGAGAGAGAGAGAGAGAGAGAGACAAAATGACAGGACTACTCTCTCGGACTGGAGTGGGAGAAACCACATAAATACAGCGATAGGAGAACAGTTCATACTACTGAGTTCATCACTACGTGTCATTACCCCTTTTCCACTCTACCATACTCATTTTCAAGTGTAAAGTACAGCCAGTCAGTGTCATTCATCATATTATACTGTGTTAACCATATTCTGTTAATTCATTCTAACCACACCATTTCTCTCCTTCATCAACCCCATTATAATATTTCATTTTTTATTCCCGCGAATTTCTGAAAAACGACTCAACAATTTTGAAAAGAGGTAAAGTTTCGCAGTGTTTAGTAAACTTTTCAAGAGATTTAGTCCGTGATGGTCCCTGCTTCATTTATTCGAACTTTGCGACTGGTTTCGGGTGTTTGTCTATTATCATCAGCGTTCTTAATTACTAGTAAGGTGAAAAATGCTTTCTAGCAAAATTTATTCTTAACAGCCTTAGAGTTATTGATGATTAGACCGTCTAAAAATCATTTGATGAACCATTAAAATGGAGCAACCAGTCCCTGGATTAGTCCTAAAAATAAATACATTTCTTAAATAATTAAGAAGCAGCTTATTAATATATCCACTCATATTTTTACCGCTGGTAAAATATCCATCTATCTAATCTATCTATTTTGACAATATTATGAAGGAAGTTGATTTGAAACATGTAATATGATAATTTAAACCATTATGTAAATCCCCCCCACCCCCCGTTATTGCTTTCTAAAACAAACCTGTAGGGATTTCATCCCCCTTGGAGAACTACCCCATTTTAAAATGACAAATAAAAAAAAAAGACCTTGCCAAGAGAACTCTGAAGGTAATAAATGCATGCAATAATATTTGTATGCTATATTTTTTTAGTAAAGCAATATTATATATTATTTATGTAATTAGTTATAAAATATATATAGAGTTGTTCATTAAATAATTAAACATTTGAGTTCACTTTTGATCACGCAACTATTTTTCATTATAATATACGAGTAATATTAATAATATATTTCTAAGGTGTTACTGATATAAACAATATAATTAAAAACTGATAAATAAATAAATATATTATTTATTACTAAATTGTATGGTAGATTTGTCAAACCTCTTCAAATAAACAGAAGTCCTTGCACAAAATGATAATTATTAGATTAGTTATACCTACTAAGCACAAGGGGGGGGGGGATTGATAGTTTTAAATAATTTTATAGTGGGCCACATTTTCGGGGTCAGAAACTCTTTTTAACAATTAATTATTCGACCTTCTGGTACAATAATGCCATGTCATGAAAGCATTTTTTTTTCGAGGACTTTCCGCCTATATCATTAACAACTTCAAAAGTTTTATTTAAGTGATTATATGAATATAGCAGCGGTGCCTGGCTGAATGAGTTTGGTAAAATATTTAATAAAAATTGGTGATTTTTCATTCTATAAATTGCTTTAAATTGGAAATTGTAAATATTATTATTTTTATAAATAAATTATATTAAAAGCTATATAAATATTAAACACACAGTTGAGAATTTGAGCTATATAAAGACCCAGTAGTGTCTCTTTCATCATTTGTCGAGATGATCATAACATCCAAGTACCGATAACTTAATAAAAGACAGATCATTAATTAATGCTTGGTTGAAAAAAAATATTGACATATACTTTTTGTAAGACATGCTACTCAGAGAAAAATTTGTATAAGATTAAACTAGTTCCACTTTTAACAATTTTTTCGTAGTTGCTAGTAAAGAATGCAGATATATGTAATCTATTTTATCATGAAAATATATTATTGTCCTTTTTTCGTTGAGTATAATACCAAACTATGCAAGAGTAAATAATTGTGGTATGTAGCCGTGCGGGGGCTAAAATGTATTGGTTGTTATGAGATGGAGTGGCTATAAAGCTAAATCCACTGCAATGAGAGAGATCTATTACACCCAATTAGTGTTTGTAAACCGAATGTAGACCACTCTGTATTATACTATGTATAGTTGTTTGTGCGTTACAGTGAACTGAGGTGGTAGTGGATTCGACAAACCTGAATAGTTGCACACATCAATAGTTGCTTCAACAGAACTTAGGTGTCTTTTGTGAGTGTTGGTGGAATCAATGTTAAATGTTGTTCATATTGTTAGGCTGGGACATCCGCTGGGAGGCCAAGGTCCAGAGAAGAATGGTTAGTCCACTAAGAGGGTTGGATATAGAAAAAATTCCTTTGATTATTCTAAATAGAAAATTGATTAAGAGAAATATTAATTATTCTAATCAGAGCCAGTGAATCGAGATATTAATAATTATAGGAATTTGGATGTATTACTGAACTATGATCATCTTTCAGGGTGCTAGTTGATGAGATTTTGTTTCTAAAAAAAAAAAAGGCTTCTAGAGAATGCTTGGCATTGGATGGCCACATTCATTCCAGAAATCTTAAAGCGGGGTAGCACTTGGCAATATGATTTTCAAGTAAAGATCAGATATTACTGTTGCCTGGGCATTCATTGTTCAGGGAATGAATAGACAAATTGCTAAGAACTTCTGGCAGCGATAGGTTTGGGTTAAATAAGATCTTGTTAAATTATTACACAAAAAATATTGGCGCATTAAGCTGTTGATTGTCTTGAAGAATTTAAGCTTAAAACATTTCTATTTGAATAGATTTGCTTTGCTTTTTCTGTCTGCTACTCCATTGCGTTAGTTGAGAAAATTTCTTAGACGCCTAGTTAGAGAAAGTATTACGATAGTGTCAAATATTCTAAATTGAGTACCGGAAATATATGTTTTGAATACGAAAAATGTGTGTGTGTGTATGTATGAACGAAAAATTGCAGGAACCGCACCAGACACGATAGTTTTGAACAAGATTGATCAACCGGAAGTGCGAATTTACAGAATTTGGTTTTTTTTTTTTCAGGAATTTGAAACTTTTCCCCTGGAAAATTGATTTTTTTGGGGATCCCGAGAGATCAGTAGCATTAGTTATTAGGCTTTCCTCTAAAGTACAAATTTAGAATAATATATGGTTTTATCACCTATATAATATGCATTAGAAGCATTAATAGAATTCCAATTTTTGAAGAATATCGGTCAACCAGAACTGCGACTTTAGGTTTTCCAGTTTTTTGGGGAAATTTCCTCAAAAATTGCTGTAACGATTTTCTTTAAACTCGGAATACTCACTGCACAGATAAAAACATATCACTTTTATTTGAAACAGTTTTCCGAAAAAAAAACTGATTTCAGGAAGTTCTCGGGAATGTTATGGCTTTAAATTTCAAATGTTATATGGGATTGGTTCAGTGATATTGGCGCTTTCTCTATTGAACCAGAATTTGTCACACTTAACAAAGTAGGAATAAAATGGAAGATACAGTAATGACCTTGAAATAGAATGACCATATCTTGAGGAAAGCGCGAGTTCTCACTTTTATTGCAATAGGGATGGATGGTCCCTAATCAGCTGGTTCTTGTTTTGTGGTCAGTTTTGTCATGAGGTTATAATTATTAATTACAATTGTGTTTTTCATCAATTCTATTTCTTTTTCACAATTTTTATTTTATTTATCTATAATTTTGTTTCACAAGTTTCAAACCGCCTTTTTATTTTTTTTCACATGTGATAAGGGCAGAAATCTAAAAGCTTAGTAAGTAATGGCAAATGCCAAAGCTGCCCAAAATATTATAAACATTATTAAGTTTTTTGAAAGAGAAGCGAAAGGAGGTGTAACAATTCCTTTACACCGAGTTATAGTGGGCGTGATTTATTTGATGGGGTTGTTTACACATTTTTAAAAAAAGTTCATTTATACTACTTTTCATAATAAATCATAACTATATTTCTGTACAAATTAAAATAAGTTATAAACAATATTATTAAATTAAAGAAATGTTGTTTTAAATGGTTTTTGTTAAATTAATCTTTGTAAATATTACTTTATTTATTTATTTACATTAACGGGCATTAAATGAGTATACAAACAGCACTGATATGTAACATAAATAATTGCATACACAAAATACAATTAACCAAAACAACCATCATCATACATCGATTATAAACTACAAATAAGTACTAGATGCAAAAAAATATTTTAAAAATATTACACAGGTAATCGAAGGAACAAACATTGAATCGAAACAAAACTAAATAAAATAAAATCATGATAATCCAATTATTCTTCTAAATCATTTTAGCTGATGTATTTGAATAAGTCAATGTTAAAGAGATTATCATGTCTTAAAATTCTTAGAATAGGGTAAATAATATAAATAATTGATTTGTGCAAAGTTTACTGAAATTAGATTATTGTGTCTATGGTCTGAATAGAAAGGTACGTTGAAATAAATTTCATTTCCAAGATATGGACAGTGTAAAATGGGGTTTTATGATTTTAATTGACAGGATAATAATAATAAGAATAAATTTGTAAAACTGTAACCTAATTTAAATAATTAAATTTTATTGTATTATTGTAAATTTCGTTTCATCAAATTATAAACAAATTTTAAACTAGCCTTATAATATGTTCAATATAAGCCTTACTGTTCATCATTTACTGTGCGTCTGCAGAGAATTGAATGATATGCGACAACTGTATAGCTTGTCAAATAACCCTAATGAGAATCTTGTGGAACGTGATAAGATAGGAGGAGTAATTTGTTTTTTAAAGGCTTTGGGGTTGTTTAGGAAAATATAATAATTTCGTAAGTTGTAAATAGATTTATCAAATTGTATCTACATTGTGTATATATATAGTTCTATTGTATATGTGTATAAATATGTAAATAAGAGTGATTGTATTGGTATGAAAGTAATTTATTTGGTTGAAAGAGAATGAGTGTTTATGTAGGTTAGATAGATCGGAATTGTAGGAATATCGAGTACTACAATCCCAGTAGTAGTTAAGTTATAGTATTAGATTTTAATTTTTATAGGAATGAAAGATTTGTGTGAATGAGTGTGGGGGGGCCAATATCGGCCAGGGGTGGCAAATTTGGGTCGTTTAGGAAGCCTTTTCTGCACTTTGTTTTTATTTGGGAGCCACTGATTCTAGGAGGGGAGGGTCTGAACCGGGATTGGCAACCCCGGCACCTGTGTGAGTGTGAGAGTGTTTGATGTATAGATAAGCCGATAGTTTTTTCCTGCGAATGGACTCTTTCCTTTTTATTTGGACATGCTTGAATTTATAAAAATTAGAATTTGTTGGTTTTGTACATGTATATATATTGGTGTAAGATTTTGAGGGAAAGAAAAATGGCTAAAGACCAAAGCAGTCGATGCCATTAACCATTATAAAAAAAAAAAAAAAAAAAAATATAATAATGATTAAAAGTAATTCTAATTATTGATCTAGACTGTTTCTTTTTTAAAGGTAATAAAAATTAATCACCTAGCATTTATGAGTTGATTAATAAAAAAAAGTCATCAAGATGATATTTTAATCAGCTGTTGGGGGGATAAGGGTGGATATGTTTTTAGCTTGGGGTAGAACTTTCTGAGGTGGTCAAATATTATTTGGATGGATAGTATTTTTATTTTTGCCTTTAGTCTCTTGCTATATCTAATTAGTTCTATGCTACCGGCCTGGATAGGTGCATGTTCCTATATTTATGTCAGGACAAATGAATGCAAATTTTTATTACGTGAATTTGAAATAAAATATAGCTCATTGAAAATTTGAGCTCTATTTCTATATAAAATTTGAGAAAAAAAAAAAGGCTTGAGAGTAAAAATTAATAAAGGACATTCCATTAAAATAAAACTTCTCTCCCTTTCCCTTTACTAATCGGTTCTTCTTTCTTATAGTGAACTTACGAGAACTATCTCTGGAAATAACGTGCTCTATGTCTGTGCGGTTGTGTGTCTGTGTGTTGTGTCTAAAAGCTGCCAATAAACTGGCAATATAAATGCTTGGCATTTGGCGACCTTTAACGATGTTGGTCGCTTTAAATGATGTCCTATTGTAGTATATATATATACATTGATGTAACTATCCTTTTGGGCAGACACGATTTTAATTTAGTTTCTTTCTCTGTTAGCTAGAGGCTAGTTGGTTGTTTTTTTTTTAAATAAATTTATCCACTGGAATATTATAAAATAAAAATGAATGGAATATAACTATAAAAAAGTAGAACTAAGAGTGAGAGAGGATATATATATATAATGTAGTTTTAATATTTTCATTAAAGCCAGCTGCTCCTCCAGCATGTCTGAAGGCAGAGAATTTTAACATCATCTTATACTTTCCAAAATGTTAATTCTGCAAACAGCCATTCTCTAATTTTAACTAGTCTAGTCTATATAAGTCTACTATATAAGCCTTGAATCTAGAAAGAACTGTTTTTTTATTAATATTATTATATATTGTTTTTGATATTGGATATAATTTAATGTAATATTTTAGTGAAAGGTAAAAGTAAGGTACTTAACTAAACTAATCTTGGTGAGTTCTATTAATAAACCCAGGGGGCTCTCTATTTCTCTATTAGAAACATTTTCAACTGAGTACGTGAATTGAATGGAATTAATGAAAAAATAAAAAAAATAAATAATTATATTAGATATAATAGAAAGAAAGTAAATATGTTTTATGTTTTAATGGATTGGCCTTGCTTCCTTGTAATGATGATTATTTAATGTGTCTGTTATCGTACAGTGAATGTATCGAATACATTTTTTTTTTTTATCGCACTATGTTATATTGTACATATAATAAATAAGAAATTCTTTGTAACTGTATTTTGTTCACAATCATAAATATAATATCAATAAATGAAAAATAATGCCAGATATTTCTTTTATATAAAATATGTATCTGAATTAATTAGAATAAAATACATATGTAAATTAAATATATAACGATACCCCTCTACGCAAATTTCGTAGATCTTATTTCATTCACAAGTCTAGTCCATATTTTCCCATCGTCCATCAGTATTCTGTCATATAATTTTTCACGTCTGGTAACTTTATCAAAAGATTATCTTTTGTTCTTGAATCAATAATCTCGTTCTTGTACTATTACTATAGACTGTAACTCGGCAACTTAGTGGTGAAACCTGTGGGCGGAGTTAAATGATGTCTGTCACAGCTGCTAGAAAGCTTTGGCCGTGGACGGAGTTTAACAGCCGTTTAGGTGCCCACAACTAAGTTGCAGAACTATAATGTTTCTTCATTTGATCGCAAATTGTGCCATTATATTATTTATAATGAAAACAAATTTTGATTCATACAAGTAGGTCCGGTACAAGAAATTCCACAGCAGACTTCCCCTTTATCCCAATCCTCTCGCCCAAACCCTCTCCTCCACCACGCTTCCAGGCAATGGTACAAGGCGATTGAAACGTCGTTGGCCCCCTCGATCTTCTGGGAGGACTAAGGCAAGTGCGCATTTGGCGGCCTGGCCGCCGTGACCAGGCCGCGACGGCTACTGAGGTCTGTTGGTATCTGACAATACGCACGCACTTAGCGATAAGCGGCCAACGCCCAAGTCTCAAGGAGTGGCCGTCGAGAATCACTCTATTTGTTAGAAATCCATCAGTGCTAGCGCATTAGCCGCGGCGGCCAGTACGTTTTGCTTTTAAAATGAAATGACATAATAATAATAATAATAATACATTTTATTTAAAAGAAAATAATACATACAAAAAAAGTAAATTAGTATTACATTTATAACACGGCATGAAGCCGTCTACCATAGTTTGGTTATTAATGTATAAATAAAAAGAAAAGCAAAATTACAGATAATAAAGAAAATTCTTATTTTGTATTATTATAATTATTAATTATGAATCTGTAGGCATTATTGATTGGTTTTATTTCTATAATCTAGAGCTTGTTGAACAAATTTTACAAAAACAGAAATGAACTGACTATTTTGGCCGTCAGACTAGCCACCTCCATCAGTGGATCATTGGTCGCGGCCACCTGGTCAGTGGATTTTATGTACAGTTTCACATAAATAACAATTATTATTCAATAAAAAAAACAAAATATGGCCGAAGCGTAGATCTTACTGTAATATTACATTTAGTTGACATCACTTTTTATAATTACAAAAACAACACATGCGGAAAGAAAAACATGCATACTTATGTCATTTAAACTGATGTTTTAGAACATTAAACTTATAATTTGTTAAGAGTTTGTAAAAAGTTTGGAAAGTAATCATAATATGACCACAAATCATTACAAAACTAGAAATGCAATCATTTGGAGAATGTTACAAAGAGGAAGTAGGAATCTGTTTAATAAAATAAATCCATATGGACAATTAATATGAGGATCAAGTCAGATTAAATGAGATAGCTGTGGCGGGCCGTTCATTGCCTGAACTTAATTCTTTTTAGTTTTTTTGTTTTGTTTTAACAGTGATATCTCCGAGCGGTGATTCCATCCTGATCTTTTTAATAATCTGTTTATTAAGATTTCTTTATGATAAATTCTTAAAGAGCAAACGATTCTTTGAATAAATCTTCTTATTTTGTTTTATTTAAAGAAATTCCTGCAAATGTTAGAAGCAAAATACTGAATGATGGATCTGTGTAATCATATGATAAAACTCAACTATTAAATCTTATTTTTATTATTTGTTACTATTTATATTCAGCAGCGTAAATTTATTATCAAATTATCTAACGGGGGAATGTTCAAATATTTTAAGAGCAGAAAAGTATGCGTGACGACAGCATCAAAGGTCAAAATCTATATAAATAAAATTTCTTCCCGCCGTTATTTTTTAGGCACTGTACGTACATTGGCAGAAGACTAATTTGGAACTTCTGACTTGAAAGACTAGAATTTAAGATTCAAAAAATTTTAAGATAACTGAACCATATAGCCATATTTGAAGACGGCTCTTCTTTCTTTTTTTCTTTCGTGGCACTACAGTCCTCGAAGGACCTTTTGTCTCCTCAACTAACTTTTCCTCGGTCTTCCTTTCTTTCTTGCCCCTCCTGGGTGCCCATCTAGCAATTTCTTAGGGACTCTAGTTTCCTCCATTTTTCACAATGTGCCCATTTCAAACTCCCTCTTCTTATCCAACCCGAAGACGGCTCTTACTCTGGAGTAATATGCAGTATACAAGTAGCATCAAACAAAACGCTATATATCGCCAGAGTCATGGTTTTCTATATTTTGCAAATCAGTGATGGTTTATTTTCTGTTTACTTTGTTTTTGTTTTCTCTTTTTGTTGTAACAGGAATTTATTGCGTTCGTGTCAGAATTTCAAAGTTGAGATTTCCCTGGAAATATGAGTATTGAGATCTCTTGGGTGAAAATGTTTTGGGTTGTTCTAAGGGAACAACAACGTTAAGCTTTCCTCTAATACCACTTCATTATAATATTTGGTTCTACCACTTAAATAATATTAATATATATTAGAAGCATTGGTAGAATTCCAAATTTGAAGTGGGATGAAAGCGAGGAGCAGGAAAAATTAGAAATTTTTAAATATATTTTAAAAAATTAGTTTAGATAAAAAATTGGACGGTTGGCTGATAAGGGGAACGAGGAATCATTAGCGACAGACAAAAGACGAGGCTAACTCTATTGAAAAACAAAAAAAAACACGAGGATGTGATACAAATGCTTGTATATAAATAGTGAGTCCAAAGTGAAAGGATATAGAGCCATTTTCCTCTAGAAGTCTTTCAGCGCGTCACTGTGTATTTTTCAAGGAGTGTTCTACACTGGACTTTCAGTTCGTTTATCTATATTAGTTTTTATAATTAGTTTTAGCCCATATTTGTGTATACATTTTTAATATCTATCTAGTAATTAAACTAGTTGTTTTTAAGTGTGGTTAAATTGTAATTTCTAATTCTCTTTTTAAATACTTATCATTATCTAAATCAGTCCCATTTAATTTTTTTTTTCATAAATTAAATAAAACTTCGGAACGGATTAGCTAAGAGGTTAGCTAATCTCGTACGCGTACTGGACTAGCAAAGCGGAGATTACGAGTTCGAATCCAGTCGTACTACTTTTAGATTTTCTCTTCCTAGGAGCCTCTACAGCTCACTGATCGGTGAGGAACAGTGTTGTCTGTAACGAGAAAACACTGTCCGCAGGCCGGCAATGCACTGAAAAGGCTCCCGGCGCAAATGACCAAAGATGTTGACTCGCCTGAAATTAAAAAAAAATAAAATGAAACCGTTCGTGCCAAGGCCTATGTAACTATTCGTAACATACATATATGTATTACATATCAACAACAAACATTTTAGGAAAAAAAATCGCTTAACCGGAAGTGAGCGATTTTGCAATATAGATTTTTGAGCTTTTTGTATAGATTTTCTTAACAATTCACTTAAACTGCTCAGATAAAAAAATTCTAATTATTTTTATTTGTAAAATTTTTTTCCGAATAAATAATTGTTTAGGCAGTTATATGGTGTTCGTTCAATATCTACTTTTTGTATCTTGAATTGCTTCACTTTATGGATATTTTCATGATGATAAACAATATAGATGAGTTTTATTGGGATTGAACACTCCCTTCGCTTACAGTGTATTAGAGCCGGCAGGGTTTTATGCCTAAAATTATTTTATTGTTTATTTTATTAGACAATTCCCATCAAACTCTTGTGGAGGGGGGGGTCATTAAATATTTGTTTTAAATTAATCCATTTAAGAGCTAATTGGATATATAATTATATTTGCCAGGTTTTGATGCCAAAAACAATCATGAATCAATGAATCAAAAAAAAAAAAAAAAAAAACATACATTAACTGTTTATTAAAGTTTAAGTGTATATTAATAGTGTTTGGTGAACTGTAAATAGGTGTTAATATTAACGGGTAACTGAACATTCTCCCTTCGGATGACCTTTTTCCTTCATAGAAATATAAATTAATGACCCGTTAAATCTTCTATTATATCTGTTTAATATCACTGGGCCATTATTTACTGTTAAACTAAGCTGTACTGTTTGATAAAACATATTTATTTATTTTTTTCTCTTCAACTATTAGTGTTATATATATTTTTTTTTTGTAGTGTATAAAAAGTAAATAATCTGCCGTGTGCAATGTGGAATACCACATCCGTATATTCCTTGAGGATTATTAATGTTTAATAAACAAACAGAAAAAAAAAAACTCGATTGTTTTCAATTCATAGTGGGGTTGCAAGCTTCACAATGAGTGGCGCCAGCATTTTTTTTTTCATTTCTAAAAATGAGTTCACTTTTTTTTTTATATGTATTATTTTTTGTTTTTGTTTTTTATATTCACTCAGGTGTACGGGGAAAGTTTATATCTGCTGCATAGTTTAAAAGTATTTTGATCTCATATTTCATCGTATTTATCGTGTGTATGTTTTTTTTTCTTCCTTTAAAGAATTTTTACTTCAATAAATTTGTTTACAGTAGTTTTTGTTTTTGTTTTTTTATTTTTTACAAAAATAATAAATACAAATTTGTTGATATGTAGGATAAACGTCATTTCTTTCCCTTTTTGAAAGTGACCATGCAACCATTTAAATTTTTACGAGTGTACTAGATGTGTGTATGTTTGTTTTTGCATTTCACGCTTTTATTTATACTTTTTTTTAATGGAATTCAATGCAGTTCCTTGTATGAAGAAAGTGCTAGTTTTTATTGTCAAATAGTAAAAGTTATTATTTGTCTATGATAGAGAAAATGTCTGTTTACTTCTCTATCAATCCAAGGGGAAAGTCAAATAAGATTACTGAAATTTTATTATTACAAATTGGTTAATATTTTTCTTAAATATTATATACATTTCCTAATATTTAATTTTCAAAACTAATCATCATAATTAAATCAAACTAATCAACTAAACATCATAATTCCCAGAAATTTGTGCACTATTTTTAAATAATTCTTTTATAATTTAATATTGTTACGGCTGTAATGGCTGAAACAATAAATATATTATCTATTTAATTCATTTAATTGAAAATTTTCTTTTTATTTACTTTTCTATAAATAATTTATTTGTTGTTAAATATAAAATATTGAAAAAATTAAATCTTTCGAACTAAGTTTTATAATAGGTACATACTACTTTAGAATTTTAAATTTAAAATAGCTTACGCGGTTCATATGATAATAGTTTTGGCCGCAATATGATACGTAGCCCTAGAGAAATGAATTGTACATTTTTCGACCTATCAAATACATTTTCCGTGATAGCCTGCTTCATTTTGTGGTCATCGACTGGTTTAGGGCGTTCGCCATCATCAGGATGTTTTCGTTGAACAGTATAATAACATACATAGACTTGTACTGAGCAAATACAGTTGATACACTGAAGTGTGTATCAACTGTATTTGTTTCATTTGTCCACAGTTCTACATTTTACACATTTTGTACATTTGTATTCACTATACTTGTATCAACTGTATTTGCTCTGTTTTAGAATTTTAAATTTAAAATAGCTTACGCGATTCATATGATAATTGTTTTGGCCGTAGTATGATAAGTAGCTACGGAGGTACGGATTTTCTCTGATAATCAGGCCGCACTGAGGGCTTTGAGTAAGCCATGGTGGAGCTCGAAACTAGTGGGAGAATGTAGGAGAAGGCTTAATGCTTTGGCACGGAGAGGTAAGGTGCGTCTCTATTGGATACCCGGATATGCGGGAATAGAGAGCAATGAGAGGGCGGATCAGTTGGCTAGGGAGGGATCATCATTACCATTTTGTGGTCCTGAACCAGCCCTTGCCGTCACTAAGAAGTTTCGTGACAAACAGATTAGACTTTGGGAGAGTCTTGGAGTAATGCTGGGGGGACACGCAGTACATAGTGAATACAAATGTACAAAGATATCTCCAACTCGCCCAGGCAATCCTGCGAGAATGGTGCCCTCCCAAATACGCGAAACCTAGTACCAGCAAAACGGGGACCTGACATAAATAGTGATGCACCGTTTCCCTGACTCCGTCGTCGTAATTCTGACAAATGGGACTAGATGTCCTCCCTATGTAAACAAGTGACTGGATACCCAAGTGAGTCCAGTCACTTGTTTAACAGAGGAAGGACATCTAGTCCCATTTGTCAGAATTACGACAACGGAGTCAGGGAAACGGTGCATCACTATTTATGTCAGGTCCCCGTTTTGCTGGTACTAGGTTTCGCGTATTTGGGAGGGCACCATTCTCGCAGGATTGCCTGGGCGAGTTGGAGATATCTTTGTACATTTGTATTGACTATACTTGTATCAACTGTATTTGCTCTGTGCAAGTCTATGTTATTACAGTGTTAAAAAAAACATCCTGATGATGGGTGAACGCCCGAAACTGGTCGATGACCACAAAATGAAGCAGGCTATCACGGAAAATGTGTCTGATGCTTTCCAGCTTTGCGAAACCAACCACCACAACAATTTTTTGGACCTAGCCAATTCGATTAGTCTCAGTCGGAAATGGCCAGTTATTTTGCTGTGTAACTATACCTCAGTAAACTTTAATTGTTGTTCAAGCATCTTTAGATTTTCAGGTCTCACAATATAAAAGGATTCTTGAAGAATCTACTAAATTAAGCTTCCAGAAACAACATCCATTCTCGTCTATAACTTTAGGTGTTTGTGTCCGTTTAAATGTCTTGTTAAACCCAGGGTTTTTCGTCCTTTTTCGTTGGAGAATTAAATTGGAAAATTCATAAATTAAATTTCTTAGAAAAGCGATAGTTTCAGTTAGTATGGTTGAAAAATAAAGAAACGCACAATGCTATCTTCTCGCATTCGGAAACCCTCCACAACTTTCTGAGCCAGAAACTTTAAGCTAAATGACCATGGAGATATGTGGAAAAATTGTAGGCCGAATTCAAGGCTTGGAATATCTTCTTCAGATAACCTAGGGGCTCGCCAAAATAGTACGCGGTTCGTAATTTAGAAACTCTAAGACTCACGGTTTCGTGTTGCTCTGGACCTTGCTGTGGATCACAATCTATCTATGAGGGATGCTTTGGATTGGAACCGGCAGGTTCAGATAGCCTCTCTATATTAAAAATATATCCTGTTACATTTTTTTCCCCTCCCTTTGGCACTCCTCCGAACTGGGATTGTATAAAACTACAGTATTATTCCAGCCTGTTTTTAATGGAAAAGTGCGTGCTCGAAGATTATTCTATAATGTGGACTATAGAGCATATCCCGCACACTCTTACGAGTGGGCTCTTTTGTTTCCTGGAAGGCAAGACCTCGTGAAGATGAATGGAGTGTAAAAGTGACGGTTAATTTAGTGGCTTGAAGCATATATTTATTATTATTATTATTATTCTAATCAACTAAATGAAATATATTTCTTTGTTATTTCCTTCCAAAATTTATTAGCCCCTAAATTAACTTCTTAATTAAGTAAAAATTAACCAGAATTGGAGTAATTTTTTTTTCTGAAAAAGTCATAATTTGAGAGGTTATACGTTAATAAAAGAGGTTAAAAAAAAAAAAAAAATTATTTATAAGTAGAAAGAGAGGTAAGGATTCTCCCTTTCAAAGAGAGTTGGAATGTAAGAATGGAAGAATTATGATCAATGTAGACTTCCCACGTAACTGTTATTATAAAGGTTTGTGATAGAAAGCGAATCTAAGTAGTCCATAATATATATATGAATTGAAGAAGTAAATAAATGGATTCCAAAGTAACTGAGGAGAGAGTGCTATATTTTTAAATATAAATTGTAATAAAAATATTATTTTTCTCCAACATTTGAATAATTTGAAAGTTAATCCACTAATCAGTGCATAAATGTCTTACTTTTTATCTGTAATGAGTAAATAAGTTTTTTTAATCATTAGCGATTAAAAATAATCACACAGTTATCACGTTCGTCTTTCTTTAAATATATTTTCCTAAATATATACTATAAAAATACACTTGCTTGCGCTCGTTGAGGCCAAAGCTGAACACGAGTTTAAACGTTCACTTTTTTCTCACGTGTCAAATAAATATTTTATATTTTAAAAATTTCTTTTATTTTACTGTGCTAACTTGTACACGACCTTTTAGTAATGTTATATAAATATAAAAATCTGGTGTGAAACACTCACACGACTCTCTCCTTACTGCGATTAATACAGTTATAAAATTAGCAGATTTCCTTTAAACATTGAGATTTTTACTTAGTCCTAAGATAAATACAGAAGCAGTGGGGTATATGTTGATTGTCAAATCAGGTTAATATTGAGTGCCAATAATATTGACGAATCCTACATTATATTTACAGTCTAACGTCAAAGATTCCTCAGAAACTCCAGAAATAGTTGGAAAAAAAAAAACTTCAAATATCTGTGCAAATACCATTCCTAGTTTTATAGCCGCTTTAAAAAAAAATTCCAGAAACCAAAATAACCTATTCAGTAAATTCGTACTTTCAGTTGACCAATTTTCTTCATATTTAGTATAACGGGTATGATAAGGAGAGAAATTGGGTTTATGAGAGATATATAAACTAAAAGTAATGCTGAACACTGTATAATAAGTAAAGTAACACAAACTGCCTGGACTTTACACGAATATATAAAATGGTAGTGAGAGATTTAGAGTGAGAAAAGTTAAAGGTTGTTGACGCGTTGTGACTGCTGTATGAAATGCTGCAAGATTCTCGGAAGACTCCCTCCTATAGCTAACACACTGTATTTAAACCCACTTGTGAGTGATCCTGTCAATTTTTATGTCTCTCTCTCTCTGCTGTACGGATCCTATTATACTTCCATCTATTGCGTCTCGATATACAAAGCACATTGTTTGCAATTTTTTTTGTTCATTTTTTGCATTTCATAAAATGTCATTGGAATATTCAAAATCTCACGGAGTTGTTTAACTGCATAAAATGTTATTATTTATTTTGAACATCCATTATCTAGCTGCCACTGTCAACAGGACTGTTTGTTCTGTATTCCAAAGGGACAGCACTGGGAATACAGAATCTCCAGAATACTGATACAAAATATCCCTAACCACCCTGCTTCCGCGAGGCCTGAAAATAACAGACTTTCCTTTTCTTTCAAATAGAGCATGGTTTTTTAATCCTTTTCAATATCTCTTAAGGATGGGATGCAGTTCTCTTTTGGACTCTGCAGAGATTGAGTGTATTGTTAGATCGTACAAAGTATCAATTAATAATTAAAAACATAAATGCATTAATTTATTTTCTTCATTCAACAAATAATTCTCAATAAACTGCGATAGTTTAACAGTTTCACAAGCAATTCATGCAAAAATCTCCTTGTGTTATAAAAACACTATATTTCTCTTCTTCTAGATAGAATATATATTTTTTTTAAATCAGACATCATACAGAGTGTCCATTCAAGGCTCCTACAAACATATTATATTATATAGTCTTTGTAATTTGTTCTTTGATTATTTTATTACAACGGAAATGGTTTTGTTCCAATCACTTTTTATGGCTTAGTTATAATTACTTTTTGATCATAATGGTTTTATCATCACCATAAATAGTGCTTTATGGTTCAATAATAATAAAACATTGATTATTCATTTACTCGGTTTTCTGCTTCACATAACTTCAATTCTCCTCTGTATTAATAACCAATAACAGATTGAAAATATTTATTTCTTAATAAGGTTAAGCGAAAATAAAGCTTGTATTATTCTCTACTTTATTTTTAATGTAACTTATTGATTGATCATTGTTAATCTTTGTAAAGGCTATCGTTTCCATACAACTAAACACGAAAAATACAAAGGAGAATTACAAAATGTTATATAAGTTATAGTTATGCAAATGAAAGATAAAACTTTTGGAGCAACCCATGAAGGGTCAAGACCCCCCCCCCCTAGATGACCATGTTTGTAAGCACGCCAAGGTTCCCTCCTTCGCTAAGAAGGTTCCCTGGTAACTGTAACTCCCCATTTTTTTTTCACGATGCCCTTCAATCAATAGAGTGCTCAAGGGAATTGAATCCTGAATTCTCGCGCCAAAGATGATTGCGCTAGCACCTAGACTAAAAGTTTTGAGGGATCATATAAATAAATAAGTTGTATCTGAAGTAGTTATGAATAGGAACGAAAAGTCCAAGAAACTCAAACTCAGATATTCTGGTTTTAAGTACCACAAAGTTGAACTGGTTTTTTTGATAGGTAAAGGCTTTGGGCAAAAAAAATCTGTAACCAGATGTGCGACTTTATTTTAATAAATTGTTCATTTTGTCGCTATATGAACATGTAACACTTGTATTTTAATACTTCTTTTTACTTCCTCTTACTTCTAGTAAGAAGAGGAAAGTATTGTAATCGTGTCAAATTTTCGATATCGAGTTTTCACCGGAAATATCCGTTCTGAGGTCCCCTGAGTCCAAAAAAGTGGTTTTTAGCAAATAGTCTGTGTGTATGTATGTGTGTGTATGTATTGTATGTGAACAGCATAGCTCAAAAACGAAAAACCATAGAAAGTTGAAACTTGATATTAATTTTAGATATCACCATGGCATCTGACAGTGGGTCATCTGTCAAAAATTCCTCAACCGGAAGTACCACTTTACTTGTTTTTTTTTTTTTTTTCACTTTTTTACGTTTTTTTAAAAAATGGCTCCGACAATTTGCTTCAAACTTGGTATATCAACTACACATACAAAGAGCTACAACTTTTATTTAAAACATTTCTCCAGGTAAATCCATTTAATGGCACTTTTAGGGGAAGGGGTGAGTTTATGTTTTTTTCTAAAGTGCTATCATAGTTGATTATACAATTCTATCATCCAAACAAAATTAATTAGAAAATAAATGGATAGCCAAAATTCCGAGTTTCAAGGAAATTAGTTAACCGGAAGCGCGCTTTTACTAAACAGTTTTTTTCAGTTTTCGTCGAATTTCATTAAAGATGGTACACAAATTATAAAATTTGTCAATTATAATTTTGAATAAGAGAAAGTTGTGTGAGTGTTTCACACCAGATTTTTTTTTTAATTTGAAAATTGCTTTGAAGTTGTGGAACAGCACGTGAAGCAATCTTCTCTAGTACAAATGTATGATTCTATCATCGATAATATTAAGCTATTTTTAGAAATAATGGTAGAATCAAAATTTTTTAAAAAAAAAATGGCCAAAAATCGGTGGTACTATTTTTGCAAATAGGATTTTGGATATTTTTGGAATTTTCTCCATGGATGGCTTCATTGATTTCCCTTTAAAACTTGGAATGTTAAACAGCACTAAATTATAAATCTAGCAAATTTTTATTTGAAACATTTAATTCTGAAAAGTAATTCATTTTCCGCTTTGAAGAAAATTTATCAATTTTCTAATAATTATATTAACAACCGCAATAATTGAAAATCGTGGAATGTTTCTCACCAGATTTTTACTCTTTAATCCATGAAGGAAAACTATATTCCAGATATAAAAATGACCATTCCAAATCAGTACCTTGTTGTTTTTTTTATATATATATCCTGGGAAGAAACTGTCTTCCAACAATAATACTTAACAAATAAAAATATATCCGGTTACTAAGTATAACAATTTTTCTGTCAAGTCAGTACATTTTTTTTATTTTTTATTTTTGATATCCATGAAAGAGAAAAACTACATTCAAGTTGTTGGATATTTGAAACTTTCCCAAAATAATATTAACATCGATTTTCATGAAAAAATAAATAAAAAAGAATACAGGGAAATGTCATGACAGTAGAATTTGTTGATATAAGTTTAAAAAAAATAGTTATTTATTTGATATGGGAATAATAAAGTGCTATTTTTACACATATTTGAGTTCACCTGATCGATAGTTGTAGATACGCTTTACTGTCTCGCGTAAAATATTACATTGCTTCTAGAATAGCTTTTTTTTTTAAAAAAAAAAAAAAAATTACAACTACGTAATCCCCAAAAAGAACATTATCCTTAAAAAAAAAAATCTGGTGTGAAACACTCACACAACTTTCTCTTACTCCAGTTCTCAAAATGATAATTGACAAATTTTATAGTTTGTGTACCAAATTTAATGAAATTCGTCGAAAACTGAAAAAAACTGTTCAGTAAAAGCGCACTTCCGGTTTACTAATTTTCTTGAAACTCGGAATTTCAGCCATCTATTTATTTCTAACTAATTATGTTTGGATGATAGAATTGTATAATGAACTAGGATAGCACTTTGATGAAAATCTAACCCCACCCCTCCCCTAAAAGTGCTCTTAAAAGAAATTTCCCAGAGAAATGTTTTAGATAAAAGTTGTAGATCTTTGCATGTTTAGTTTATATACGAAGTTTCAAAAAAATCGTCAAAGCCATTTTTGAGAAAATTGCGAAAAAGTGAATAAATCATTTAGTAAAGTGGTAAAGTAAACGCACTTCCGGTTATCCGATTTTTTCAAACTCGGAATTTCAACAACATATTTAATTCTAATTAACATTATTTAGATGGCAGAATTGTCTAATAAACTGAAATAGCACTTTAGATGGAAACCTAACCCCACCCCTCCCCCAAAAGTGCCCTTCAATGCATTTTCCCGGAGAAATGTTTCTAATAAAAGTTGTAGCTCTTTGTATGTGTGGTTGATGTTTAAAGTTTAAAGAAAATCGTCGGAGCCATTTTTGAGAAAATCGCAAAAAAGTAAAAAATCCAACTAGTAAAGTGGTACTTCCGGTTGAGGAATTTTTACAGATAACGTACAGTCAGATCCCATGGTGACCTCTAAACGGAATATCAAATTTCAACTTTCTACGATTTTTCGTTTTTGAGCTATGCTGTTCACATACATACATACACACACACACACGGACACACACACACACAGACCATTTGCTAAAAACCACTTTTTTGGACTCAGGGCTCAAAACGGATATTTCCGGTGAAAACTCGATATAGAAAATTTGACACGATTACAATACTTCCTCTTACTAGGAGTAAGAGAAAGTAAAAAAGGGAAGGTTACCTTCAGAAAGATTGTAGGAACATTAGGTTAAAGTTAATGAAAAAAAATATATTACAAGAATAACGAATGTTGGAATGGGCAAAGAGGAAAATTTGTTTTAATTTCTTCGTAATATTTTACACCACTTCCGGATCTCTCCTTGACAGTATTTGAGAAAGCACATCAAAAGCCTCCGAAGCGTCGAAAAATTTTTTTATTTTATTTTATGGCAATGCTGTAGGAAGCGCAAAAACAAAAATAAAAAAAATTAATAATAGTTTTTACAAAAAACATCATAAATATAAAACAAGAATAACAAACAATCATAATAATTAAATAAATAAATAAATAAATTACAATAAGAAAACTAAACAACATTATTAACAAGAAATGGCTTCTCAATAACTAGAAACAAAAACAAAAACAAAAAGGAAATAATAGAATATAATTATATTAGATAGAATTATAATAGAATTACTAAATTTAACTTTGAAATCAGATTTAACTTAAAGGTTTATTAAGCATAAACTTTAAACATTATATACTTTCTTTTACATTCTGGTGAATTTCTTACTTTTAAGAACTTCAGTTTTATTTATTAATATATTTGAACAAAGCATTAATTTTCTTCAAGTCTATATTTTGAAAGTAATTTACAAAGTTCCCATCAGACGAAACACCTTCCTTAATAAATGTAATTAGATATTTATTTCTTTGCGTTGAAAATGCGGTGCATTGAAATAGATAATGAGATAAATCATCAAGGTGCCTCGCCACTGGCAAAGTAAACAGAATTTATCAGGAAAGACATAATATTTTTTTTATGTCTGAAAAGAATTCTACAGAATTTGAATCCAGACAAACGGATTTGAGCTAAGGCTCTAAGCTTCTCCATCTCACAATTTAGAGAAAGATAATTTTCTTGACCCCCCCCCTCCCTCAGCTGACTGACCAATCTTTAATTCTGATTAAAAGAGCTGTTAATAACAAAGTCAATATCATGTGAGAGTAAATGGTTTTGAAAACTTTGACGCATATCATTTTTGCAACATTTAACAGAATGTAAATTTTGATTGGTTAGAAGATGATCAAAACCTTATAATTGATAAATATTGTTTTAATTGTGAAAACCAAGAAAGAGAGAGATATAGCGTAAAAATCAATTAGTCTGAGGTAGCAGAGTCCAGGTACGAGGTGTGTAAATTAAGTAATGAGACTGATTTTCTAGTGTTCGATCTGGCACCATGCGTGGTAGGGCAAGTAAACATCTGATACACGTCCAGTGCAAATTTGAAAATGCTAGAGTTGTTGCACTGTCCGTAGTGACTTTTTTTGTGAGCAAGGTTTTTTCAGTGCGTTTTAAAAATGAGTGACATCAATTACGAGCAACGTTGTGCTATCAGGTTTTGCTTCAGACTTGGGCACAGTGCAACGGAAACGTTTGAAAAACTGTGCCAGGCCTATGGAGACAATGTTTTGTCGAGAGCACAGGTTTTTAGGTGGTTTAAGTCGTTTGCAGAAGGAAGGGAATCAATTGAAGACGAGCCTCGCAGCGGAAGGCCTTCATCTTCAAGAACCGACGAAAATGTTGGCAGAATCCGCGATCTCGTGCGTTCAGATCGTCGTTTGACAGTCCGAATGATCGGCGAAGAGTTGAATTTGACTCACACAACCGTTCATCAAATTTTGACTAAAGAATTGGGGATGAGAAAAATTTGTGCAAAAATGGTTTCCGAAAAATAGTATTTGGCCAGTAATAACATTCCTGTGGCTCCTCAGCCTCCTTATTCACCCGACTTGAGTCCATGTGACTTTTTTTTGTTCCCCAAATTGAAAAATCACCTCAAGGGACGTCATTTTGGAACATTGGAGAATATTCAAACAGCCGTAACCGACCAACTGAAGTCTATTCCAGTATCCGAGTTCCAGCACTGCTATGACGAATGGAAGAATCGTCTTCAGCGTTGTGTGGCTTCCCAAGGTAGTTACTTTGAAGGGGACAATGTTGAATTGTAATTTTATTTGAATAAAAAAAAGATAAAAAATCTGCCTCATTACTTAATTTACACACCTCGTAGTCTGTCCGAGTCCATTGCTAACAACTGGAGCCACAAGTTCACCATGCGTTTGGTTAAATAAGGCGTCGAAAAATTTCTGAAAGTTAAAAAAAAATGGTTTTCCTATTCAGCCTCGCCAAATAATGTTGTACTTGCATTATTTAACAATGGTTATATATAATCAAATTGTTATTATGTTTACTGAGATTTATTTTATTGTTCAATTGATTTTATTGAATGTTGAATCTTTAATTTACGATTATCAATTTGTTGCAAACATTTCACGAAGACGTAGAGTGTCTAATACTTTAAACAAATTCACTTTAAACATTTGAAAGAGACAATAAACAACGCAATTTGAAAAAAAGATTTGAAAATCAAAAAAGTCTAAATGGTGACAAGAAAGTTCAAGGAAAAAGGATAAAATTAAAAATAAGTAAAGAAAATTACTTAATTAGGAATGAGCATTGCAAAGAGGAAGAACTGTATGAAGGTGAAAACAAAGACGAAAAAGAAGAGACACTCGAAGATGAAAGGCGCAAGTTGAGCAAAATGATGTGTGAAATCTGGTAAGGAAAAGAAAACCAAACTTGTGGAGAAAAATAATGAACAATGGGATCGGACAAGGCTGTTGAAAAGATGATAATGATCGCTAGAAAATAGAGGTTGATTGACTAACACAGTACAAGTTCAGCAAGCGTAAATGTAAAAACCCGGAAGTTGCGCCTGCTATAGACGAGGCGATCCAAAAAATTGGAAAGAAGTAGTGATGCTCTTGTATGGGATTGCAAAAGAACAGACTGTGAGGAAAATTGTATTGAGGAGGGAGAAGAGTGAAGGAAGGGATGAAGTAGCAAGCTGGGGTCAAAAATGTTTATCTAGAAACCAAGTGAGTGTGTTCTGTATGTATGTGATACAAATTGAAAAAAAAAGTTGATGTAATACATTACACGACTTCTCTCCAATTAATAAAATTTAATTAACAATGATGTTATTATCTGTGCAGTGAGCGCTCCTAAGTGTGTAAATTCGCACTTCCGGTTAACCGATTTTCTTCAAATTTGGAATTCTGTCAGTACTTCTAATGTAATTAATATTATCTAAGGTGGTAAAACCATATATTTTATTGAAGTCGTACTTAAGGGGAAAACATAACGCTACTGTTCTCACAGAACTACTCACCAAAAATCAATTTTCATGGATAAAATATTTCCAATGATAGGTATTTATTTATGTAGATAGTATACAAAGTTTAAAGAAAGTCGTTGGAGTCGTTTTCGAAATAATCGCGAGAAACTGAGAAAAAAAAAAAATTTTGTTAGTCTCAGAGACATTTTCCGTGATAGCCTACTCCATATTGTGGTCATCGACCGGTTTCGGTCGTTCGCTCATCTTCAGGATGCGTTTGTCAGACAGTATGATAACACAGACTTGCACAGAGCAAATTCAGTTTATACACTCGTTTATACACTAATTTGCTTTGTGCAAGTCTGTGCTATCACACTGACTGACAAACGCATCCTGAAGATGGGGAAAAACCCGAAATCGGTCGATGACAACAAAATGAAGCAGGCTACCGCGGAAAATGTCTCTGGATTCTTTCCAGCTCTGCGGAACCAACCACCACAACAATTTTGTTAGTCCATAACTTCGTGTCAATAGTAGCTTAAACCAAGTTTCCACGATTTTCCGTTTTTGATGTATTTTGTGCACGACGCGCACACACACACACACACACACACACACACACACATTTTGACACTTCGCAATATTTAAGGAAGTAAAAAGACTGTGTTGTGCAGCTGTACACTACTGTATTGGAATTGTTTTGTACGTCAGATTAAGTAAAGTAATGCCTATTTTTTCAGGCGGGCTTACGTCTAACTACCAAATTAGATGTCATGGACGGACGGGGGCGGAAGCACCTACTTGACTATTAATATTTTTGAAACTAATATAAAATTTAGCAGTTACACGCGGGACTCGAACTGGGGACTTCCCACTTACAAGTCCATGCTCATAACCACTACACCAACAGCCGCCCCTGTAGGTAAAGAAGTTTAATAGTTTATTGTGTACTGGTGAGAATTGGCAATATGATTAGCCCAGATCTGTTAGGTGAGGGCTAACACGTAACAATATTATTGATATATTTTTTGCCATTTCATCCATACCTTTGTTTATATTGGAAGCTAACAATACTGTCTTTTAATTTCTAGAATTTAATAGTATAACTCTAGCCATAAGCTAATTTTCTTAGTGCACT
The DNA here is from genome assembly GCA_011037195.1 of Triatoma infestans. Classification (NCBI taxonomy): domain Eukaryota; kingdom Metazoa; phylum Arthropoda; class Insecta; order Hemiptera; family Reduviidae; genus Triatoma; species Triatoma infestans. The sequence goes on along the minus strand of JAAEAF010003607.1, from coordinate 31,083 downwards.
AATAATCATATTAATCAGCTGTTGTTGAAAAAAGTCATTTACCCACCAGTTTCGAGCAAGATTTATAAAAATGTTTGAAAAACTATTTAAAAAGTAGTGCGCAACAGCTTGACTGATTTTAATGAAACCGTCTTTTTAAATCCAGAGTGTAACATGGTTTCTACACTCCATAATGTAATATATTTGATTTGTTTGTGATCATTGTGAAGATAATAAAATTCATTTTTTAATTATGTAATGTTGTTCCTTGAACTGAAGGTTCTAAGTTGTTGGTAACTTTTAGTAGCGGAATATTTTTTTACTAGTTGTAAATAAACTCCATCCCATTTGGTTTGAGTACATACAAAAGAGTCAGAAGGCCAGTTTCTTGGAGTTGACCACTACCACAATCGTGACGCGTGCTGTTGTAATTGTATATCTCTCTACTGGCAGACCGACATTTCTTATGAACACTTTGCTCCAGCTCACATTATATTCCAGGAACTTAGTGCTGGCGATCTGCACTATCCTTTTTCTTTCCCCTACATTAACTTATAATTTTCTTCCCATTTTCGATTTGTTTTTTTTCCTTTCCCTCTCACTCTGTCTCTTTCTATACCTGAGTCATGTTTAACAGCGAAGTGTATTTGCTCATCTAATCTTGTTTGGATTGGTTTGCTTGTCTACTTCGCAAGTCTTTGTTTTAGATTTTATTTTCTTTTTATTTAACGAAGACTGTAAGTTTTATCTTTTTTTTTCTCTCTTTGTATTTCCTAAAAGTAGATTCCATATGGTGTGGCAGTTTATGAGGCAATTTAGTTTTGCAAAGTCATTTTGGAACTCATTAAAGCATCAGTTTTATGGTCCTTAATTTTCTTCTCCATTTGCGCACAGCTATCTTTAATAATTATATTTTAAATTAAATATAAATAATTATATTTAAAATTAATAATTATTTTAAACTTTTTATAAGAAGTAATAATTAAGATAAATTAATGTATAGTTCTCAAATTGGTTATATTGTTTATCTACATAAATTTTTAGAGGTTTTGTAAATTGGTTTTTTTATATCTGTTGATGTCACAAATTTTCAAATTTGGGTTTTTACTCGAAAATTCATGTTAAAAACACGGTGAATATGAAAAACTACAATTTTTTAGGAGATGCCCTTTTCTCTTCCGTTTCGTGGATATGTAAGAGTAGTATAAATGTGTCCCATTTTGGGGAAAGAGTGTGTCAAATTTAAAAAAAAAAAAAATTCTCTTTGTCAGTACAATAGAACCGCCGATCTTAGTCATCAAAGTCCATGACTCTAACACTTAGCGGTTTTGCTTATTGTAAGAGATCACTTCCCATACATTACAAATCCTTGGCGGTTTTTAACAGATCCTCATCCATAAACCCCCTTATATCTCTACATCCTGTTTCTTATAATTTTTTTGTTGGACCTCTCCATACGATTTAAAGAGAGGTTCTGCCCCACTGAGCAGGCTCTGATATTTTTTTTTTTTTTATTGTATTTCACTATAGTATAACTAAAATCAAGTTGTTCATTGATTTATTTATTTCGTATTAATTATTCTCTAGTCTGTTCATAATACCTATCTACTATATATTAATATTGTTTTTCTTAAATTATTGATAATTTAAAAAAAAGAAATATTTTTTACTGTTAGATATGCCATCTTTTATTCATTTTAGATCTCGTTTACAAACAGGTTTGGAAGAGTGGTTATGCGCTTGGATTTGAATCTTGGTGGTCTCCAGTTCGAGATCTGGGAATAGAAATTGCTTAATTTATATTTATTGGAAGATATTATTGATAAACTATGTGCTTCCTCCCCATTTGAAAGATTGGACTTTATGCCAATCTGAAAAAAAAGAATAGAAACGAATGTGTTTCCGTTAACTCCAACGATTTTGCTTCGAAAACGGCCCCAATGATTTTCTTTAAACGTCGTATACTTTGTACATACATACGAGGCATGTCCAGTAAGTAAGTGTACTGAATTTTTGTAGGTTACAAAAATTTTTATTTAAACAAAAAAATTACCTGGTTACATTATATGTAAGCTATTTTTCGACATAGTCACCATTCCTCTCAATGCAGGTGGTGAACCGGGGTATTAATTTTTTGATGCCTTCCTCGAAGTAGTTTCCCGCCAACCCCTTCGTCCACTTCTCCACCTCCCCTTCACCGCCTCGTCGGTTGAATTCCACCCATGTGCAGCTTCAGGGAGGTAAAGAGATAGTAATCTGAAGGTGCTAGGTCAGAGGAATGCGCGGGATGGTTCAGGACATCCCATTTAAACGAGGCAAGCAGTTTCTTCGTGTTGGTCAATTCAACTGTTTTGACCTTGTGTTGGTCTGTTAGCTGTTTTGGGACCCACCTCGCGGACAGTTTCCGATATCCGAGGGTTTCTGTGATGGTTTCGTGTAGCAGAGATCTGGAGATTTGCGGAAACATCGCAGAAAGTTCATCCACAGTCAATCTGCGATCGTCACGGAGCGCATTTTCGATTTTTTCCACAATTTCGTCAGTCACAATTGAAGGTCTTCCGCTCCTCTGATCATCATGCAAAGACGTACGACCGTCTTTAAACTCGCGACACCACTTGAACACACTCGTACGATTCATAGCTTTATCACCATATGCAGTTTTTACCTCATTATAAACCTCAACCGGAGTTTTTCCCTTCCAAACGAGATAACGGATGACGCCGCGTATTTCACACTTGGCGGGAGATTGGATTGACATTTTTCACGAAACGTATTGTCGCGTCGACAGTTCTCAACGTACTGATCTCGAACCGGTGTCGTTGCGGAGGGGAGGGATCAGGCTACACGATAGTGTAGCCAACATGTCGAAAACAAAATCCCTCCGGCCGTGGAGCCTCAGTACACTTACTTACTGGACATGTCTCGTACATACATTCTGCATATCACATTTATAAACCTTTTTCAGGGCAAATTTATTTTTGGCGGGATTCTGGGGTTAACGGTAACGTTAAGCTTCCTTATACAGTACCACTTCAATAGGACATATGGTTTTTACCATCTATATATTATTAATATACATTAGAAACATTGCTAGAATTCCAAATTTGAAGAAATTCTGTTAAACGGAAGTGCGACTTTTTAGAGAAGGTTTTTGAATTGGGGGGCGGGGAGATTTTCTTGAAAACCGGCTATTACGATTTCTTTCAACTTTTTAACTTAGTATGCTAAGTAGTGCTAGTTATATACGTAGCACTTTTATTTGAAGAAATCCCCCCCCCCCCAAATTTGATTTCGAATAGTTGTGCGGAATTTGTAGTGTTAAATTTCAAATGTTATATGATGTTGATTCAGTTCACTGGTTTTGGTGCGCTCTACTGGGCCAGAATATAATCACTTCTCTACCTGCCATGGTTAGTAGGTAGATTCTTTTCCCCCTTTCCAGCTCTATATTTATGTTAGGACACATATATACAATTGAGTTTAAGGAAAATTGGTCATTTTATACATAAATGTACTGAGAGAAGTAAGAGAATGTCGTATGAGTGTTTCACATGTGCTAATGGAGTGCTCATCAGAGTCGAAAAGTAAGACAGAACTCTTTTTTGGATTTGTTCAAATTATTTCCCCTAATAATATGTAAGTATAATATATACAAAGCTGAATTTCATTTCAAACGGAAATGACCCAGAAATTTCTGTCGTATTGAATAAATAATGAAAGATGTCATAATATTATTTCTCAATCGGAAGTTGATTATTTGTTTCAGGATGAGTAAACCAGAATAATTAATCAAATAAAATGTCACTCACTATTAAAGAGAAATAATTTATTTATTTATTTCCAGTAATGAGCTATATCATTTAATTAATGTTGTTTAATTAAACATAAATTAATGGTATGAAACACTCATACGACTCTTTCTCTTATTGCAATTATCGTAGTCATTATTGACATATTTACTTCAAAATTGGAATGTTTACTAAATATGGATTGGCTTCAATATTTTATACCTGGAAGAACGTATATTGAAAACGAAGATAGCAGCGTTAGCTCGGCAAATTAGTTGTAAAACCTGTGGGTGGAGTTAAATGACATCACAGCAACCTAGAAAGCTTTGGCAATGGGCGGAGCTTAACAGCCGTATAGGAGGTGTCACAGCTAAGTTGCCGAGCTATACGTTCTAGCTCTGCCCAGGAATACCCAAAAATCTAAGGTGCATTCGAGAAGATGTTTCAAAACAAAAATGGTAGGTCTTAGAATAGAATAGAATAGAAATATTTTTATTTACAAATCAAATACATACTTAAAATATATACAAATACATACATACATACTACATATATACAATAAATACATCATCATAAACAAAATTGGCCATGGTGAGTTACCATCTGCCAAAAGCTCTAGTAAACTATATGTAAGAAATTACATGTCAATATCAAAGTCATTGAAATTGAAATTCTGTTTGAAAACATAAAAAACAATTGATATCGATATATAATTATTAAGATATAATCTATATTATATATTAAAAATATAATATATTAAGATTAAAATAATTATATATATATTATATAATATATTATATTAAGATATAGGTATATAGGCATTAAGATAAGGTATATAATATATTAAGATTAAAAATAAAATTGAAGAAATAAAAATAGATTAAAACTTCTAAAATTAATAAAGATATTAATTTCTAAAGATGATTGATTTTAAAGATGTTGCGCTAGTTCTTCTTTATCTAATTTATTTATTTTTATATTTTTATATTTTAATCTGTACTCGGGACAGTTTGCCAAAAAGTGCCAGGCACCTTCCTCAGATTACACAGTGAACTTAAATTAACTTTATTATAATGCTTATTGTTTTAAGTAAGTAAATCCCCCCTCTATTTTTTCAAAATTATTTTTAAGTAAGCTGTTCGTATGTCACCATAAATAATGGCGTATAGCTCGACAACTTAGAAAAAAGAGTTGCGCGCGCATCCGTCTCTCTGATGGCTGGCTGAAACCTTAATTCTAAAGTGGTTACAACTGCGTCTGTTTACATATTTATTGGTTCACCAAATAGTCTGATATCTATTAGCCCCGCCCAAAATATTCTTCTCTTAAGTTGTCGAGCTATATACTATACAATCTATAATGGGGTTGTTGAAGGAGAGTAATGTTCTGGATTAAATGAATTAACTAAATATGGTTAACACACTATAATATAATAAGTGACACTGACTACCTGGACTTTACACTTGAAAATGATGGAGTAAGGTAGAGTGGAAAAAAGGGGTAATGACACGTAGTGATGAACTCAATAGTATGAACTGTTCTCGTTCTGTCTCCTGTCGCTGTATTTATGTGGTTTCTCCCACTCTAGTCCGAGAGAGTGGCCTTATCACATTCTATCTCTCTTTCTACTCTCTTTGGATACTATTACACATTCCATGTAAAGAACTGCGGCTTACCTTTCCTTAGTTTTTTCAAAAAAATTGATTTTAAAACTATAAATTTATATTTCCATCGATTTAATTTTTCCATATCTATCAATATTTATTATATTAGTTGTAAGGGAGCATCCTACAACTGACTGCTAGTTCCTCCACTCTTAATAACATACCAAAATAAGTTTCTGAATACTATTTCTGTTGATCTCACTTTATTGTCGTATAATTTAGGATTTTAAAATAGTGTAGCTTAAAAGTAAAGACGAACATCAAGTCACTATTTTTTTCCAGATAGAAAAAAAAAAATAATTGGGTGCGTGCATTTAAGGGAGGCCTAAATATAGTTTTTTAAAGAAGAAACCGTTGAACATTTTCTATTTTGTCATATCATCTGAATCTATATGGGTGGTCTGGTCTGTATATGTATAGTTGTTTAAAAATTCAAAGAAACGCGTTGGTATGTTTATATATATATAAAAAAAAAATGCAAGAAACCAAAAAAAAAAAATCGTTTGGTAAAGTCACACTTAACGGTTATCTGGCTTTCTTCACACTTGGAATGTTGGCAACCATTTAATTTTTATTAATATTATATAGATGATAGGATCTATGATTAAATGAAAATGACACTTTACAGGAAAGTCTAACATCAACCTTCCCACGGAACCCATTCAAAATGAATTTTTCTTTAAGAAGTTATAGTTCTCCATATGTGTAGTTGATATATCGAGACTAAAGCACATAGTTGGGAGCCTTTTTCCGAAGAAAGTAGCCGGGAACTAAAAATTTTTGTACACAATCGCAATAGTTCCTCTTTTATCTGTAAGAGAAAATATAAGCTTAATTGGTAATAATCACTCAAATTAAAACAATAGTATTGATTTACAGAAATGAATATGTTCAGAATTATTTCTAAAATTTGTGAACAATATTGAGTTGAATGAAAAAAAAAATATATATCTAATTACAAATGCATCATCGTTAATTTAATTAATAGACACTTGGTAATAAATTTAATTTCTTTGTTGGCTAGTTGTTGGGTGAACAGCATTCCTATACAGGACACCTTTCACCTTGCCAACTAGTATTCCTACCACTTCTCACGTGTGTTAATACTTGCCTAGTCACGTGTCCTTCTAACATAGCTACCACAAAGATAACTACAGTCTGATCTCATATGACTAGGGATCTTTTGTTTCTTCTGCCCTTACAATAAAGATTAACTCTAATTTTATGTTATCTAATATTTATTTATTTTTTTAAATATAATTGTACAAATTAAGATTTTTTCACTTCCGCATTTTAACAACACTACTCTAAAGCATAATAATTATATCATCATATTTGTCTACTTCTTATATAATTATTTGAATTGCAACTTTTTATAATTTACTTTGTAAATAGCATTGCTATTGTCACATTAAATCTCGATCATCAACTGAATATAAAGATGTTATCTAATTCTTTTTATTTAAAAAAATTACAAAATTAAGAAAACAAATCTGTTGATAAAAAATTCACACAACTTTCTCTTACAGCAACTCTCACTTTTTATAATTATATTTTACTTTCTCTTACTTTTACAAGGAAAAGTATTCCGATCGAGCCAAATTTCCGTAATTAAGATTTCACCTGAATTACGTTTTATGAAGTCTCTTGAATATGAAAGAATATTTTTAGGGAATGATTATTATATATTATGAATAAGTGAACAAAATATCTCAAAAGCTAAAAGGCGTACGAAGCCGAAAAAAGTGATTCCCGCCACCGCATCTGGCACAAAATCCATGCGCCATCTATCAGTCAAAATGAATCAATCGCACAAATGCTAATTTAGTGCATGTTCTTCTTATTTTTCCCCCCAAAAAAATTATTCGAACAATTTTCTATAAACTTACGAGTTGATGAACATTGCACATACTCTACGTACATAAAGGCTCAGCGTTGTCTGTAACGAGAGAACACTTCCTTTGTATAGTCGACCATTTTTTTTGCACAGTCGAAGTTCGGAGTTCTTCATCCAGTTTTTTTTTTATCTTCCATTCTTTTCTCATGTACATTCTTTTTCTTTTCCTTCGAGAAGAAGAAACGCGCAATATTGTGAAATAGGATTCCATTAAAGATATATCGATAAAGAAATATGGAGATAATCTTCTGGAGGAAGTTACATATACATGTACAAGTATTTCTGTGAAGGGTTATAGTGAAGTATTTCTGAGAAAAATGATATACCATATGAACAGTTTAAAACAAAAAGTTTCTTTCGCTCCAGAAATAAGTTACATTTCCATATTTACAGTTAACAATTTAGTTAATTGAATCTTTCCAAACTAAATTACATTTAAGTAATATAGTTTGGAGGTTACTGCTTTTTACCAACGAGGTCATTATAAAAAATTGATTGTGAATTATTAAAAACAAATGTTTATATTATCGGAATTAAATTTAATTAGAACTTAACGGAAAAACCCGGATATTCTCAGTACCTTAGATAGTAAGTGAAACTGGTGGCAGAATATTTAAGAGGAGCGTAAGGTTCTAGAACGCCGGGACATCGTCGTTTTTTTGACTTCCAAGGGATTAGCGAAATAGAGTAGTAGGATTATAAGTGCTTTATAGGATTGCGGTGCTTAAAGAAGAGGATACGTGTAGAATCTTTGACGAAGGGAATATTCACGTATTTGTGAAGGATTACTTTATATTAATATAAAAGGGTTAATTATTAATTGTAACTGAGTATTTTTAGATTTGAAAGATTATAATAGGTTCAAATATTTAGTATACTCCACAGTTTTTTAGAACCTTTGAGCATTGTAAACTCAACTCATTCTGAGCATTACATTTTTGATTTGGGTACAGTAGACTCTTAGTATTCGCATATTTTATTGACATTTTTGTAATTTTAGTCCTATCAATCGTGTTATTTGATAGAAACCAAGTCCAAAGGACCTAAAGTCGAAGGTTGGAATTTGTTTTTTGGTTAGAAAACTTGAATGGGCTGACTGGTTTCCCGTTTATTCCAGATTTTACAAGAGAAGGTAATAAGGGTATTTTCTGAATTCTTGAAGTAATGCAAATATTTTGAATTTGATTTACCAATGGAATAGTAGATTTTTTAAGCCCACTGATTAGTGATATTTAAAATTTTATAATTCTTTGAGAATAGCATTCTCAAAAGTTTTCTTTTATGCTATTCTCAAAGAATTATAAATTTTTACAATATGCAAAAATGAAATAAAAAGTACTTGCTACCTCTTCAGTTACACTATGGCATAAATTTCAATATCAAACTGAATCTCTCAAATGATCTAAAATTAGATATATTAAACATTACGTTTCCGTGATATTAACTGGTGTAGATCTTCTTTGTAATTGATTGAAATTATCCATATTTCAGTACTTTATTTAGCGATCAAGGATGGAAATTTTTTAAAAAACAAAGGCTAACCATTCCATGTTTCCTTAATTCACAGTCATTCTATAACTTTATTGTTTATTTATCCAAAGAATTATTGAAAAAAGATTTTGTAGCTTCTTAAATAAAGTAAAAGATTTTTGTCTGATATAGAGATTTGTAAAGCGGTAATATAAAAAAAATAATAACCTTTTTAAACATAAATTACCAAAAAGAAGTTCTCTTCTCTTAAAGAAGCAGATAAAAGATCAAAATCATTTCAGTTTTATAAACTTGGAGAAGTGAGTCGGATATTTTTTCTTTGTTTAGTCAAGAAAAAAGAATTATGATATTAAAATAGCAATGGAAGAGCACTCACTGTTTGTTACAAATAAAAGAAACAAACATTAAACACGCAAAAAAAACAAAAAGAAATATTACTTATTGTTAATAATAGCAAATTAAAACTGGAAGGAATGGGGCGTTTATCTTTCTTAATAATTTATATAAATATTTATTACATGATCTCCAGTGTTCACGTGAAGTATTTTATTAAAAAGTAAAAAACTATGCCACGTGATTTATATTTAAAAATATTGAATATATTAAAAAAAACAGACCACTCCGTCCGTACCTGTTCTGTAAATCTCAGGGACGTTCAGTTAAAAGTAGTAACGAACTTTAATTATATATTAAAATTTATTTATTTATACTTAAATTTAAGTATAAACATAGGTTTTCTTAAAATGGGCCTGGAGTTTGCCCTACAACAAATGATAGACGCTCATTTCCTTCTCAATTGTTTTCAACCGGCTCATTTTTGCTTATGGCAGATTTCTTTTCGTATTATCAAACTTTAAACTTTATTTTTGTCTGTCTAGTTTGTCAAGCTTACCACCTCCGTATCTGACATGAAGGTTTCGGTTAAAATCCATCAACAGGGGAGATGCGACTTTACTGAAATAGTTTTTGGTTAACCAATTTATGTCCAAAATGGCTCCAATGATTTTCTGTAAACTTCGTAAACTATCACCCAATCACTTTTATTTGAAACATATGTCCAAGAATATTGATTTTTAGGTTGTTCTTTGGGGGGAACAGTAGCGTTATGCTTTCCTCTAAAATACCATTTCAATAGAATTTATGGTTCCACCGTTTATATAATGCGTAGTACTGCAGAAGCATTGCTAGAATATCGAATTTGATGAAAATTGGTTAACCGGAAGTGCGAATTTGCAGAATAGATTTTTGAGTTTGGGGGGGGGGATTTTCTCGAAAACTGCTGCAACGATTTCCTTAAACTACACTGAGATAAACTTATCACTTTTATTTGAAATATTTTTCCCCCCAAAAAATTCCCTAATTCAATAGGTTGTTTTGTTACGTTACAATGATATGTATTAAAATTTGAGTTGGTATAATCTTTTCAGTCTATATATTGGATTAGAGAGTAAATTGACTTCAGTTTCTACCTGCCATCTGTGCCAACCCTCCCCAATATATACTCCTTCACCTCTATACTTTTTTCTTGTGCGACTGGATCAAAATTTCCAGGTTTATACTCGTAGAAAGTTTATCGAATTATATTAATGCAGTCAGAGAAAGATTATGTGAACGTTTCACACCCTAATATTTTATATAGCAAACTTTGCATCACATGAATTTTCTCCTATTAAACATATTATGATTAAGTTAAAGACTTGATTATTTTTACGATATTAATTTCAATCGTAAGCTATGGTTCGGAAGCCTGGGTATTATTCAAAACCGATCAGCAAAGGTTGTGTAGAAAAGTATTAAGGAGGATATTTGGACCTGTAAGGACTCATGATGGCTATAAAGTCAGGTCGAACGGAGAAGTCGCAGAATTGTTCGGTGAGCCAGTTATAATAGCCGCTATATTGTCTGGTAGGTTGCGACATTTGCACAAGATGGAGGAGACTGCAACAAAGCTTTATAAGAGACGACACCCTGGTGGAAAAAGTCCGATGGGGAGACCCCGACTGAAATGGTTAAAAGATGTGCAGGACGATTTAAAAAAAGCCTTGTTCATCAGTGATGGAAAACGTCGGTAAGGGATAGAGATAGGTGAGAAGAGCCTTGGTAGCTGAGGCTCAGATCCTTCATTGGACCGTTATAGCCCTAGAGTAAATAAGTAATATCGCAGATTCATTTTATTAACAGATGATCGGAGATAATGCCTAGAAGTGCCACTCTTTAAAATGAACTTTATTTGCTTTTCTTTCATTATCATTATATACCAAGTCAAAAGTTAGATGGCGCTTGATATGTCTTGGAATGTCAAGAAGAGTTTTTTGGGCTGAGATCTATAATCATTTGAACAGAAAATAATTATAATTACCTACTTTTAGATTACAGCAACTGTTTAGACAAAAATAAAATAAAAAATTTGAAACCTACTAGAAATGAGAGAATTAAATTTATGTTTGATAACTTACATGAAAATAAACATAATTAGGAAATATTAAAATAATACTAACAGTGATTGGAGTATTTTGTAAAGAAGACAGAAATGCCTTTTTACTTTCTCTTACTCCTAGTAAGAGGAAGTATTGTAATCGTGTCAAATTTTCGATATCGAGTTTTCACCGGAAATATCCGTTTTGAGGTCTCCTGAGTCCAAAAAAGTGGTTTTTAGCAAATGGTCTGTGTGTGTGTGTGTGTGTATGTATGTATGTGAACAGCATAGCTCAAAAACGAAAAACAGTAGAAAGTTGAAACTTGATATTCCGTTTAGGTATCACTGTGGGATCTGACACTACGTTATCTGTCAAAATTCCTCAACCGGAAGTACCACTTTACTAGTTGGATTTTTTTACTTTTTTGCGATTTTCTCAAAAATGGCTCCCAACGATTTTCATTAAACTTAAAAAATCAACCACACATACAAAGAGCTACAACTTGTATTTGAAACATTTCTCCGGGAAAATGCAGTGAATGGCACTTTTGGGGGAGGGGTGGGGTTAGGTTTGTATATAAAGTGCTATTTCAGTTTATTAGAAAATTCTGTCATCTAAATAATTTTAATTAGAATTAAATATGTTGTTGAAATTCCGAGTTTGAAAAAAATCGGATGACCGGAAGTGCAATTACTTTACCACTTTACTAAATGATTTATTCACTTTTTCGCAATTTTCTCAAAAAATGGCTCCGATGATTTTTTTGAAACTTCGTATATAAACTAAACATGCAAAGATCTACAACTTTTATCTAAAACATTTCTCTGGAAAAATTCTTTTAAGGGCACTTTTAGGGGAGGGGTGTGATTAGATTTTCATCAAAGTGCTATCCTAGTTGATTATACAATTCTATAATCCAAACATAATTAGTTAGAAATAAATAGATGGCTGAGTTACAAGAAAATTAGTAAACCGGATGTGTGCTTTTACTGAACAGTTTTTTTTTAATTTTTGCGCTTTTCTCCATTGAAAACACCGACATATTTCATTAAATTTGCTGCATTAACTATAAAATTTGTCAATTAAAATTTTTGAAAACTAAGAGTGAGTAAGAGAAAGTTGTGTGAGTGTATCACACCAGATTTTTTAAATAGTTTAATCGGAATATAGGCCAAGATAAGAGTTCCTAAAAAAAAAATGCATTTAATGTAACATTCGCAGAAGGCGGCAAAAGTAGATCACATCGCTTATGCCATGTAAACTAAGTAATAGTGTAGAATTCATAAACATTATATACAGAAGTTATTAAGAAATGAAAGTTCACTGCTCCCATATATATAAAGCAGAAACAATAGTCATTATTCTTCAGTTATAAGAGAATTATTTAACATAAGTAATTTGTTTTCTCTAATATTACTAGAAAATTAGTTTTTTTTTTTTTTTTTTAAGAAAACAATACTTTCTTATGAATATTTTCGTATAAGAATTCAGTTTCACAATAAATAATTACTTTCAAGAGATAAATTGTAAAATAAAAGACATAATATAGTGAATGACCTTCGAAATAAAAAATTTTAATTACATTCACATTATTATCTAGGTCTTGTTATATTTATAATATTTAAATAATTATAATTATCGTTACATAAAGGATTATTATTATTATTATTATTATTATCAAGAATTTTTTTTTCTTTGAGATAAAACATTTCAGTTTTCTGTTAGTAATCAACATACTTTATTGTGGATATAATGTTTTTTACAAATTCCAAACAAAGTTTTCCGTTATTAAAAATTGGAATTATTTTTTTATTAAACCTTTTATGTTTTTTGATTGTATAATAGATGATATAACTGTTTATTGGTATCAATTGTTTGGATTTTAAATACTTTTCCTAACTTTTATTACTTTGTCTTACTGGTTGGTAAAGAGGAAGTATTGCGATCATGTTATTATTTTCAAAATTGAAAAATTCTGCTTAGGATATGGGAATATATGGCCAGTGACTCTTTTTTCTCTGATGTATACTGATGACGTGGTTGCTCATAGCAGACTGTGTGAGGCCATGCTTCAATACAATGTTAATGTATGGATGGAAGAGCTTGAAAAGAAAAGGTTTCGAGATGAATTTGGAGAGAAAAAAACTGGTGTAAAACATTCACACAACTTTCTCTTACTCCAGTTTTAAAAAATTGACAAATTTTATAGTTAATGTACCAAATTTAATAAAATTCGTCGAAAACTGAAAAAAACTGTTCAGTAAAAGCGCACTTCCGGTTTACAGATTTCTTGAAACTCAATTTTAGCCATCTGTTTATTTCTAATTAATTTTGTTTGGATGATAGAATTGTATAATCAACTATGATAGCACTTTGGAGAAAAACATAACCCCACTCCTCCTCCAAAAATGCCCTTAAATGAATTTTTCCAGAGAAATGTTTTGAATAGAAGTTGTAGATCTTTGTATGTTTAGTTTATATACGAAGTTTTAAGAAAATCATCGGAGACATTTTAGAGAAAATCGCGAAAAGGTGAAAAAATTATTTAGTAAAGTGGTACTTCCGGTTGAGGAATTTTAACAGATGACCCACTGTCGAATCCGATGGTGATAGCTAAACGGAATATCAAGTTTGAACTTTCTACGATTTTTCGTTTTTGAGCTATGCTGTTCACATACATACATACATGCATTACCTGACATACATACATACACATACATACATACATACATACATACATACATACATACATACATACATACATACATACATACATACATACATACATACATACATACATACATACATACATACATACATACATACATACATACATACATACATACATACATACATACATACATCCATACATACATACATACATACATACATACATACATACATACATACATACATACATACATACATACATACATACATACATACATACATACATACATACATACATACATACATACATACATACATACATACATACATACATACATACATACATACACACACACACAGAGAGAGAGAAAGAGAGAGTGAGAGAGAGAGAGCATTTGCTAAAAACTTTTTAGACTCAGGGGACCTTGAAACGGATATTTCCGGTGAAAACTCAATATCGAAAATTTGACACGATTACAATACTTCCTCTTACTAGGAGTAAGAGAAAGTAAAAACACAACATAAACGTAAAAGAAAGCCTGCTGGAATAACACAAGTATCTAGATGTCATCATGGGTCGGTCATCTCTGATTAAAATCTGTATATTAAAGTGTGAGCAGCATTTGAAATTTAAATATAATTTATCATTTTATATATAACCTATATTAAGTGAAAGTTGTGTGAGTGTCTCACACGGGTACAAACAAATGTTTTTTTTGTTTTTTGTTTTTTATTTTGAAAAGTCACACCGGGCGGGCGGTCCCTGGGCTCTCGCGCATACCCGCCCGTCTAGAAGCCCCTAACCTAAATGATGCCCCTAACTCTGAGCGTGACGCCCTGAATCAATGGAAATGAACTTAACCAAGCTAACCCTTACCTACAGGTCCCCCCAGTACTCGATTTCCGGGGGGGGACAAAGAACCTAACCTAACCGTATCCAACCTATCTTCCCTTCATCCAATACAGTTAAAATTTATTTACTCCCTTTCACTCTAAGCTCGTTCATTCAACATACACACTCTTATGCCCCTCAGTACTCAATATTCCTGGGAGGTATGAGAAAACCCTTCATCTAACTTAGCCTAACAAACTACCCTAAAACTAAGTGTCATAAGTAACCGCTAGCCTAAAACCCACATTCATGCAATAAATTACTTCGTTTCCAACATGTAAACTACCTACCCAATCAGCCCCTATTGACCCATTCCATTCTCCTTTTAACTGCTGCTTAGCAAATCGCCTAAAACCTCTGTACGCAGCACTGTTTTCGAGCAGCAGCGTGGAACCCAACCTCCCTTTGCAAGCGCTGATGCAAATCAGAGTACAGTGGGCAATCCAACAATACAAGCTCACTTAACTCCTCCTGTCCACACCTACAGCTACCCCTACCAGACCAATCCTTGCCCATTTCCCATTCAACTGTCCATGCCCCGTGACCAACCGTGAAACCGCATATGACAGTTCGTCGGAAGCAGTGCTACACCCCCACTTCACCACCTGCAAAAACGAGAACGTTGCCTTCCCCTTGGTAGAATTCCTTCACCTTACATTCCACCCTCGCAATAATAAGATATCTGTTAGATTCGCGGACTTTCGACAATATTTTTAGGACTTTGTCTAATTTAGGCGAAAGTGAAGATAACTGGGGGCCTTCGCTGATTGGCTAAACTTCAAACTTCACGTTCATTTATGCAAGAAAAATTCTGCAAATTTACCGTATCAATCTAATTAGGATTTTTATTATCGTTATCCTGTACCATATCAAAACGAATTAAGCAGCTGTTTAAAGTTTTTGTTTAGATTATAAGTTATAGATCGACAACTTTATTATGGTAAGTTTGGGCGGAGTTAAATGATGTCACAGTTATTGAGAAAGTTTTAACAATGGGCGGAGCTTAAGACAGCCGTTGCGGTATCATCACTAAGTTGTCGATCTATAAATTCTAGGCTAAATGAAGATTGAACTTCTACAGTATTGCCTATCTGCTGCTAATGCCTTTGCCCAAAATTTTTTTCTGTTTTTCATTGGCTCCCCTAATCTTAATAATAACAAAGACAATGAGTAACGATTTAATAATTCAAGAGAATGTCTGATAAATTTAATATATTTTAACAACTGCATTTTATTCAATTATTAACATGTAATATTTATCATTTACACACATACCTACTAACCGTTAAAAAAGGAAAAAAAAATAAGGCATTTCAAATTTTAAGAACAAAAATTTCCTAATATTTATTCAGTTTTATTTCAAACCGAAAGGAAAAACTCAGAATGTAAAGTCGATCGCACCTACATGACAATTTCTCAAAGTGATTCATTTGTTCCTTATTTACATTATACTCTCATGTTTTTAGTTTTTCTTAGAGATGTTATTGTTTATTTTTAGATGGTGTGAGACGTAGAATTCATTAACAACAATTTTCAACGTTACGTTATATATATATATGGAATGCTGTTTTTTTTTGTTAATAAAAGTAAATATGGGCATTTGAGGTTTTCTAGTAATAATTATATATTTCTTAGTATTACTATGATGGTATTTCATTTTCAAAACTGTTCTGTAACTATTTTTTTTTCTCATTTACGCGTTTTTAAATCAATGAATTGATAAGAGTTTTTCCCAATAGTGGGCAATCTATTGTACTGTGACGTCATCACACAGTAGGATAGATGTCAAGTTTTCTGACATGAACTCCCATCTTATATTTGCCACCACAATACTGCGCACATTGATGCAATGTTAAAATCCTTCATTTAATTTAATTACATTCCTAATACTTTCATCTTATTTTATAGACAGCTTAAAGTAATAAAATTATTATACACTGTACATGGGCGATTATAATCAATATAATATTTAATTTAATTTTCCATTGAAATAATTTTATTTAGAGAAAATTGCTTCCTTTTTTTTCAATTCTCGATGGGCTTAGCAGTAAATAATGAATTTCCTAGAGTCTGAAGGAATGTAGACAGAATTTTCTTTAATAAAGAACAACTTAGTAATGGAGAACATCTTAAAAATGGCCCATGTCTTAAATTAAAATTTAATAAATTCCTTTTATAAATAAAAATTTATTTTAATTTATATTTAATATTGAAAGTTAATCAAAAATAAATTAAATTTAAATTAACATTAATCCTTGATGAAATTACTAATTATGTTATTATATGCCTTGAAACTTTTTAATAAAACATTCCATTCTGTTTAGTTTAATGGTGAATTATGAATTTATTATTAAATTTAATTTTTTTATTATTATTATTATGTTTGAAATGAAATATACTTTAGGGGACAAGTGCCAACCTACCAATCGAGAGTGAAATGAAAGAGTTTGTGTGATAGGCTGAACAAAAAATAACTCAGCAACGAATAATAGCGGAAGTTCAAAATTGAATTCCTTTCAGTATCACTGGAGGGGGAAATACGTCACTGATTTTTTTCCGTTAACGGATTTTTGTTCGCCAATTTTACTCAATATCATATTTAAACTTTGCACATTTATTAGACACCTTAAAAGTCGTATAACTTATTTTCGGAAAATGTTTTTAAAGCTTCTCCGGGACTTGCAGTGTTTCGAAGTGACCACTTCATGAATTGCTGAAATTTCAAGTTTGACGACAATAGGTTAATTAATTTAAAATACGACTTTACCGATTAGGTTTCTAAATTGGTAACTGCACAAATTCAACTATTCACTTTAAATTCAACCTTTTTGTTGAAGTCAGAGTTCTACTTTCTTCTATTCTGCGTATTTCTCTATTCTATCTTCATCCGCCTGACTAAAACATTTCTCTCAGTGAACTAAAGGCGGCTAGTCTCTGTTTTAACCCGTTGATCATATTTTCAAATGGAATAATATGAAAAACTGCATAAATAGTCTGATCAGTATATACTTCTAATGGAGATGCAAGATGCATTGAAGGACGAAGAGAATGGCCATGGACTGTCTTCGATGAAGCTACGCTTAATGGAGCATAGAGACATTTTCCATGGCGTTCGCCCCCCATCATCAGGATGTTATTACACTGTTTGACAAAAAAACATCCTAATGATTGGTGAACGCCCAAAACCGATCGATGACCACAAAAAGAAGTAGGCTATCATGGAAAATGTCTCTAATGCTTTCCAGCTTTGCAGAACCAACCACAACGAGCATTTGTTTCTTCAATGTACAAGGATTTTCACTACATTGCGCAACTACAATAGACAACTATCTCGTGTATCGTAAACCACACACCTGTATGAAACCAAGAATCTGAAACCAACTTGAGGCTTTATTGATGCGAAGAGTTTTTCAACTACCTAGGCAGTAGACGATAAAAAGTTTATTAGTAAAGTGTTGGCTGGAGGTAAGCGATTCAAGCCAGAAGAGTTACTCTATTTCGATTCATTCTGTCTCTATTAGTTACTAGCAATTCTGTTCTACTCATAGTTTAGTCATGTCGTGTATATTTAATTAAATATGCTTGCCATTCCATTCCATCTTCAGGTTTACCATAATTATACCACACTCCATCAGTTCACAGTTTCCACAACCTTGACACTTTGGGCGTATCAATTTTACTTTCATACAAAAAAAAGATGTACTAATGCTCTCTGCCTAAAGCTAATAATATTCCCACTAAACTGCCTTTCACATCCCTTGCACACACAATTCAAGGACAACTGTATACATATTATTGTAATATTCCCTTGAGGCTAATATTGTAAGACTAGACAATGCTCTTTATTTTTATTGCCCATAACTTCTCAGTATTATTATAGGCAACAATCATCATTGTCATATAATTCCATACTTTTTTGATTTCCGCTATAGTAATATAATATTCTGTGTGAGTATCTAAAATGGAATGTAAAGAAGTGAAACTAAATCATAGCTTTAGACAAAAAGGAAGTTGTTTCCTGATGGGCCACCCAGTAGCTGTCATGCAGATTTAAACTGCGGTACATATCAAAAGAAATTTCACAGAAAATCTAGTCAATGACCTCATTATTTATAAATAATAATATAGGCAGTAAAAAATCCTTTTAGAGCCCACTAATCATGTAATTTTATGTGATAGGATAACAAATGATTCAGGAGAAAAAAATCCATAAACCGGCAATTTTTCAAGTAAATGAGATTATACTTTTCCTTTTTTTTATTTAATCTGCCCCACAATATATTATTAATACAATAAAATATTGACAGTACATAATGTTTTACAAAAATTAGTTTCATAGTTTTAATATTTCATTTTATAAATATACGCTTCATATCCGTCGTTTACAGAGATTGTTGCTTATTTCCTAAAAAATTACGGAGGATTATAAATATATCCGGCCGATCAGTTTTTGTTAAAATAAGTGATTTTTTTTTTATTTAAGGCGCATTAGAGATAGTAGGGGATTATTGGATTGCGACCTGAAACATCTATTGTGCCCCCCGGAGCCTTTTCCACAAGCGGACCCTAAAGCAGTGTTCTCTAGCTGCAGAAACGCTGCCCATCACCGCACAGTGAGTTGTAGAGGCTCCTAGGAAGAGAAAATCTAAGGGCAGCATGCTGGATTCGAACACGGGACCTCCACGTTGCTAGTCCATCGCGTCACCACCGAGCTAATCCCTTCCTCCTCCCTTGGATTTCGCCAATTAACTATGGGAGACCTTAGTTTGTGTACTGTGTTTGTCCTTGTCTGTAAAGTGTAGAGTGTATGTAGTTTAAGTGTATTGTGTACTGTTCTGACGAAGTGCATGGAATACTGAGCTGTGGTAAACCCGTGGAGTCGCTACTCCCCAAATAACTGCATGCGACAGATACCCCCTGCGGGCTAAGGCGCATTAACATCTAAGACTCGTTTCACACTATACGGTTTTCACCTTACTGCTTTTTGCCGTGATCGGGTTGTTTTCAAAATTGTATAATGGGGTTTTTGAGGAGAGAAATTAGGTTTGATTAAATGAACGACCTATGCTGACACTGTTATAATGTAGCTAAGTTTACACTAACTGCTCTGGACTTTATAATGAAAATGATAGGATGAATGGTGAGAATAGAGATATGACATGATGCGACGACTGGTGTACAGTTGTTGAATATGATAGCTCCTTTAGATAGATTCCCACTGGCTTATATACACAGGTTCTCCCACTCTAGCCTGCCTAAGTCAGAGAGTAGTCTCTGTTACCAGAGAGGGCCTCTCTTCTCTCTGCTGTGGTTGCATTATCTTTGCGGTACTATTACACATTGCACGTTTTTTTCCCATTATAAACCAAACATTTTCATTTCGTTTGTCAATGAGATAACATAGAACAAGTCTACTTTACACACAGGTTATCAAAAATTCAGCATCAATTTCATCCAACGTAATAATACTGATATATGTGTCTAATATTATATAGGGAACGTATGCTGTTTTTCAACCGCATATATTAGATTTTGGTGAACAGTAGAAAAGATTATTTCAAAGGGCGCCAAAAAAGAATGTAGCTGCCGTATGTCACAAAACCGCACAATATGAAAGCATGCATTTAACCCTGCAGGCCAATTAGTCAACAGCGCCATCTATTTCAGTAGCACCGAACGGCTGCTGCTATATGGCACGGCATCGGGCGTTTTGCCGTCACCGTATAAGTGAAAGGTCCCATGCTTTTCTTCACTCCATTAAAAAATTCCCAGCCGTATTTTTGCTATACTGTAAAAACCGTATAGTGTGAAACGAGTCTAAGGCCATTAGCTCACGGATCTTCTCAGTGCACTGCCGGCCTCCGCACAGTTTCTCTTGTTACAGACAACACTGTCCTTCATCGTACAATGAGCTGTAGAGGCTCACTAGGAACAGAAAATCTAAACGAAGCACTCACTGCTATACTTGAACCCGGGACCTCCTTGTTGCTAAACCCTTTCCTAAAAAAGAGTCCTAGAAACTCTTCCATTATTACCCAAAAATCTTGAGGTGGGTGTCCTGCACATTTTCTTACTTAAGGTTCTCAAGAGAGAGACACACCAACAATTTAAAAATCTAATCTTAAACCCTCATAACGAGTTTATATTGTCGTAATTCTCACACAGTTGTAATGTCAAAATTAGCAAACAAAGAAGAAAAAAACAAAAAACAGAATCTCTTTCCACCTACAACCAATTATTTTGCTGCAAAATTTGTCAAACTAAATACTAAACAGTTCGCTAGTTAAATGCGAAGATAAGTGTGTTTCCCAGTTTAACGTAAATTGTAGGGGCCTTTTTTCAAGAAAATCTCTGAAGGACTATTTAAAAAAAAAGATAGCAGTAAAGACGCACTAAGCTCTCCGATTTTATTCAAGTTCATATTTACTAATGTTTCTTAACCGTCCATGACTCCTGATTAGTAATTCGACGTAAAGCATGCCTAAAAAAAAGGAGCGATTAGAAAATTAATATTCCTTAATATGGTGTAGGATAAAAATGAGTATGACATTATCATCTTCCTGTGTTGCAAAAAAAAAAAAAAAAAAAAATTAAAGCAGAGATGCTGTACGGCCCCCAGCATTAAGATATAAATTGCCAGTATGCCTCATCATCAGACAAACAAGTAATCTATATATATAAAAATTCAGCATCCGTATGTTTGTGGCCGCTAAGCTCGAAAAGTACTCGATGGATTGACTTGAAATTTGTATACAACATTGCATTTCCATATAAGAGTGTCTATATATAGTTTTTATTACGAAGTTTCCACGGAAACGAGAAATTCCGAGCGTTTCGCGAGTTTGGCAGAAATAGACAGACACAGATGCGTTTGCGACCTCTCTGAACCTCTTTCTCAACTACTTATAAGTACTTCTCACCACCACCAGTCTCGGAGTACCTCACACCAGTCTCGAAGTACATCACACCAGTCTCGCGCAGTATTAGTAGACAAGGTATTCCAAAGCATCGAAACAAATAATCAAAATCACGCATGGTTAAACGGAAACGACGTACTCGATATGAACAACATCATTCTAAATAGAATTGCAGGTGAAACAGTGACATACAAATCCATTGACTCCGTGATGGACGAAAGTGAAGTAGTGAATTTTCCAACGGAATTTCTTAATTCACACGATGTTCCCGGATTACCGCCACTCATTCTAAATTTGAAAATTGGAGTGCCCCAATTATATTACTCCGAACATCAATCAGCCAAAGTTATGCAATAGTACAATGATTAGTAATTAAATAATTGATGAATAATCTAATTGAAGCAACAATTCTCATTGGACCTCATAAAGGTGAAGACATACTACTTCCACGAATATCACTCATACCGACAGATATGGCGTTCGAGTTCAAACGACTTCAATTTCCAATACGCCTTGCGTTCGCTATGACTATCAATAAAGCACAAGGACAACATTTGCAAGTGTGCGGTTTGAATTTAGGAAACGAATGCTTCTCTTATGGGCAATTACATGTCGCATGCAGAAAACGGGCAAACAAAAAATATCGTTGTTTAATTTTATTTAGATTTATTTTGTGTAGCTTATTTTTTATTTTTTATTTTTTGTATATTCTTAATATTTTGGTTAGTTAATTGTGAAGTAAGTCTCCCTCCAACAACAGAGTTTAAAGATTAGACCCCCGCGTCCACTGTAAGAAAAGAATTTGCCCTTTAACAGCCCAAACACGTGTTTTCCCACCCATCTGGCCACATCCCTTTACCTAGTTTAAGAGTTTAGTAATTTAAAAATACACCTCAGTTAGTGTGAAACTAAGTCTCTGTACGAGTCTGTGTTGGCACACTGTCTGAAAAACGCATCCTGAAGATGGGCGAACGCCCGAAACCGGTCCATGACAACAAAATGAAGCAGGCTACCACGGAAAATGTCTCTGATGCTTTCCAGCTCTGCGGAACCAACCACCACAACAAAAAATGTAGTCCATTCAGTAGCTTTACAATAAAAAAAGACTTTCAGTTAAAACATGTTTCCTTTCAATTCACAGCAACGCAAAATAGGCTATTAAATTGAATGATGTGTTTTCTTGCTGAATCTATGATAATATAATAATTCTATTTACTTCCCTAATTAATTAAAATCAGACTGAGCCACGCAAAGTGTGGCCGGGTTTAGCTAGTTATAATAATAAACCTACATTCAAAATAACATAGTTTACCATTTTACAAAAAAACATTATTTCTTAGAATATTTAAACAAAATAAATGAAGAATAATTGAAAAACCTTCCATCTTAAAAGAACTAATGGTTAATGCCTTCATGATTCAACTGACTGAAGAACACATTAGGCCAGAAAAGTGTCTCAAGAAAAAAATAAAATAAAAAAAGAAACAAAGAAAGAAGATTGATGAACGTTAAGGAAGAGAAAAACCATTATGGTGTGAGGATTAAAGAATAAAAAGAGGAAATAAATGTCAAATAGAATAAGAATTTGGTGTGAGATCTGGATCTGACAGTTCAAACGTTCAGAAGTGCAAAGATTTTTTTATTTATTTCCCTAGATATTTTGTTAATAAAATTTAAAACATTTTTATATTCATTTCGAATTATAATACTCGTATATAGATATTAACATATAATTAACAATAAATAACGCAAATTCAGCCAGCTGTATCAAACTAAAAGAAATTATTATTAAAAACATTAATTATCAAAAAGACTGATTAAAATATTTTTTTCATTATATATTTAAATTTTTTTAATTAATTTATTTGTGTATATGTGTATATGTTTTCGTGATTTAATAAATTTAGTTATTATTTCCTGTAAAATATGTTCATTTTAATGTTAATTTTTCAAGGACATATTATTTGAGTGAAATTATATTTAGTGATCATGAAAATTCACAACTCACGAGAAACAACCAAACCTTAACGATATAATTTTTAATTACTTTTTATTTATTGTAACACGATAACACAGATCATACAGATTGGGGGGGGGGATTATTTAATTTACAAAGGAAACACTCACACAACTTTCTCCTACTCCAGTTTTCAAAATTGTAATTGACACATTTTATAGTTTGTATACCAAATTTAATGAAATTTGTCGGAGTTCGTCGAAATTTGTCGAAAACTGAAAAAACTGTTCAGTAAAAGCCCACTTCCGGTTTACTAATTTTCTTGAAACACGGCATTTTGGCCATCTATTTATTTCTTATTAATTTTTTTTGGATGGTAGAATTGTATAATCAACTATGATAGCACTTTAGAGAAAAACATGACCCCGCTCATCCTCCAAAAACCCCCTTAAATGACTTTATTAGGTGATCAGGAGAAATTTTTCAAATAATAGTTGTAGCTCTTTATATGTGTAGTTCACATTCCTAGTTTAAAGAAAATCGTTGGAGCCGTTTTCGAGAAAATACCAGAAAACTGAAAAATACATTTCAGTAAAAACGCACTTCCGGTATTCCGATTTTCTTCAAACTCGGAATTTCAACAACATATTTAATTGTAATTAATATTATTTAAATGACAGAATTATATGGTAAACTGAAATGGCACTTTAGAAGAAAACCCATCCAACCCCTCCCACAAAAGTCCCTCAAATGAATTTTCCCGGAGAAATGTTTCAAATAAAAATTGTAGATCTTTGTATGTGTAGTTGGTATACCAAGTTTAAAGAAAATCGTAGGAGCCATTTTCTAGAAAATTGCAAAAAAGTGAAAAAAAAAACATTAAGTAACATGGCTCTTCCGGTTGAGGAATTTTGACAGATAACGTACTGTCAGATCCCGTCGTGAATACCAAAACGAATATCAAGTTTCAACGTTCTGGGATTTTTTCCGTTTTAAGTTATGCTGTTTCTCATACATACATACATACACACACACACACACGGACACACACACACACAGACCATTTGCTAAAAACCACTTTTTTGGACTCAGGGGACCTCAAAACGGATATTTCCGGTAAAAACTCGATATCGAAAATTTGACATGATTACAACAATACTTCCTCTTACTAGGAGTAAGAGAAAGTAAAAATACTATTAAAGCAAGCAATGAGTTATATTGTTTACAGCTAAAATAATAACTCTGAATATAACTCGTATTGAAGGTTAGACTAGTCTAGCTAGAGTTTTAAGAAAATTGCAAATTTTTTAGTTATTCTACATTCACTGAGTCACAATTACTAAAGATTTACTATTTAGACAAGTATATATTTGTAAAATATAGTCATATTACCTTGCATATCTGAAAGAATATTTTTGACAAAATAAAGACGAAACAATAAACTCAGTAGTTTAAAACTATTGTTTTTAAATCAATAATTAATGGAAAATTCAACGACTTTCACGTAATGGAATTCTCTAAGATTTTAATGAAAAAAATGTCTTCAAAACTGGAATTTTTACTTTCAAGGTCAGAGAAAGTATTGCGATCGTGCTAGATTTTCGAAATTGAGTTTTCACCGGAAATACACGTTTTCGCCGAGTTCGTGAGTTCAAAAAAAGTGATTTTTAGAAAATAGTTCGTATATACGTATGTGTATGAAAAGAATATCTCAAACACGAAAAGTTACAGGAAGCTGAAACTTCATATTCCATTCAGATACTACCACCGCACCAGACACGAAGATTTCGGACAAAATCTTTCAACCGAAAGTACCTCTTTACTGAAGGTACTTTTTTTTTTTTTTCAGTTTTTTCGTAATTTTCTCAAAAACGGCTCCAACGATTTTTCTTTAAACTTGGTATATTAACTACATTTGTACAAAGAGCTAGAACTTTTATTTGAAACATTTCTCCGGAAAAATTCATTTAAGGGCACTTTTGGGGGAAGGAAAAGGTTATATGGTTTCCTCTAAAAAAGTAGCTATATTAGTTCACCAATGTGCTATACAATTCTGTCAACTAAATAAATATTAATTAAGAATTATATAAGTTGTCAAAATTCTCAGTTTGAAAAAAAAAATGGTTGACCGGAAGTGCGTCTTTACTACCGTTTAGTTTTTCAGTTTTTTTGTGATTTTCTTCATAAAAATGCCGACGGTTTTAAACACTAATAAGAATATGGTAAGTGTGAAGAAACTTTGCCATTTCGCAGTAGTAAGAGAAAGTTATGTGAGTGTTTCACAACAGATTTTTTTTTTTATTTAAATTTAATATCTATATAAATTTATTTAAATGAATTCTAAAAATTTATTTTTGTTTATGGTATATTCAATTTTGGAAAGTTGACAATTTTTACTTTCTCTTATTGAATGGTTAAGAGGATGTATTGTAATCGTCTCAAATTGTGTTGACATTGAGTTTTCACAGGAAATACACAATTTGGGATCCTTAAGTCCAAAAAAGGTGGTTTTTAGATAGAAAATGGCGCCTCTCGCAATCACTCACTCTCTAATCCAATAAAGATTAAGCCAAATCTCACCTGCTATTTGTAAAAAAACTTATACAACTTTCTCCTTTCGCTGTTTAATAAATTTTTTGTAAGTTGCTGTAAAGTCGCATTAGTTTATCTGTATTCTCCTTCAAATTTGGAATTTTTGCAATACTTTTAATATATCTTAATAGTGTAGGTAAATTCTACTGAAGGAATACATTAGAGGAAAACTAATTTACCATTCCTAGACAAACCTCTAAAACATCGATTTTCCCGGTTAAAAATGTTTAAAAAAAGGAAGAAAAAATGATAAGATATTTATCTGTGTAGATTGTAAATGAAGTTTAAAAGAAACTCGCATAAACTAAAAAAAAAAAAACAAAAAAAAAACACAATTCAGTTAAGACGCACTTCCATTTAATGTATTTTGCTGGTAACGCTTCCTGTCAGATGCAGTCATAGTACCCACCAAACGGAGTACCAAGTTTCGAGCTTCCTGCGATTTTTATTTTTTGAGATATTTAGTTCTCAAAACATGTATTTCCGGATAAAACTCAGTTTGGAAAACTTGACGATACGATCACAACACTTCCTCTTACCAAAAGAAAGTTAAAATTATTAGTGTAAGCCGATTACTACAAACTCAAATAGAAGAAATATTGTTAACAATCAGATATTTTATCCGTCGTAGCATGCTTATTGATTTTGTTTCTGACCGCTTTCGGATTTTCATCCATCGTCAGAGCAAATTCACCAAGTTCGTGTAGAGAGTTCACTTCAACGTAATGTTTCAGTTTCATTCACACTTGTTGGTTGTGTATATACATATATACGAGGTGTGGCTATTAAATAACTAGACTGACGCTGCTACAGAAGAAGTACGCATGCGACCGACAGCTGTTTAGCGTGAAGCCTTCTCTTTCGAATCCAGTACCTCTCGCTTCTGTCAACAATTCCATATAGCCGTAGCGTTCGTTGGCATTAGAGTTGTTTTTGTGTTTCGCCGGAAAAATGGTAAATTTTAACAATACAGCAACGAATTGTTGTGAAATTTCACGTGAAACTTGGAAAAACCGCTACTGAATCTTATAATTTATTGAAAAAAGTGTATGGCCATGAATGTTTATCGCTTTCATTTGTTTTTGAGGGGTTTAAGCGTTTTCAAGATGACCGAAAAGACGTTGAAGATGTTTCACGCCCGGGTCGCCCTTCCACGTCAAAAACGGATGACAATATCGAAACAATCAGTAATCTGGTTCGATCTGACCGTTGGTTAAGTATTCGTGCGATTGCTGAAACTGTAGGAATTGACAAAGAATGTGTACGGCAAATTTTACATAACAATTTCAACATGAAAAAAAGTGTGTGCCAAAATGGTGCCAAAAATGCTCACGTTTGAACAACAAGAAGTTCGCAAAAATCTTTGTACTGACACTTTTAAATGCCATTGAAAATTACCCAAACTTATTGGAAAGGATAATAAAATGTAACGAATCGTGGTTTTTTTTACTTATGATCCCGAAATGAAGCGCCAATCCATGCACTGGAAGAGCCCAACTTCACCGAGAGCCAAAAAAAGCTCGAAAGAGCAAATCAAAATTCAAAGCAATGATGATTGATTTTTTCTATATTCATGGGATTGTGTACCTTCACTAGGTTCCTGAAGGTCAAACTATTAATCAACATTACTACCTTCACGTTCTTGCTGAACTCCGTGAAAGAATAAGGAAAACACATAGTAATATAACCTTATAACCTCACCACATATATACAACCAGCAAACCAACAAGTGTGAGTTTAACTGAAACATTACGATGAAGTGAACTCTCTACACGAATTTGGTGAATTTGCTCTGACGATGGATGAAAATTCGAAACCGGTCAGTAATAAAATCAATATGTATGCTACGACAGATAAAACACACATTTCAAATATAGTTGAATTCAAAAAAAAATTGGAACCCTAGCTAATCCTAATATCATATAAAGACGAATAAGAAGTACGTATTCTATCAATTGTTATATTAATGTTTTATTTAATCTTTTTAAAAAATCCTTGATTAAAACATTATATCTTAATAGTTAAAAAACAACCGGTTTATTTATTTAAAAATGTCAAATGCAGACCTTAGTGGTAATAAAATGAAACTAATATTCATTGCTTACTTTTTTAAAATAAACCATATAACTTACCCAACTTGAATTAAACTTAATATGTTTACTTTTAACTAATTGAAGCAAAATAAAGGAACAACTTTTACCATTTTTTTATTTTTGCGAAACATAATTTTGAAATCATGGCGAGAAATGCTTTTTTTTAATATGCTAATCTGTGCACACTTTTTATAAAACTAGGAGAAAAATATTCATTGTGTTAATATAATCATCCGAGAGTCAAATTAAATTTGGGGGGGGGGGGTTTATTAAAAATTGTTAGTTGAAGTATTTGTTATTCCAGGGAAACATCTGCATAACTTGGCTGCTAGAAAACTGAAGAAGATAGAGGGGTATGAAAAAAAAGGACACGGGTCATTACAGATTAAGAGATGGGATGATCCCCTAAAACTCGTGACTTTATTGTGAGGGAATAAATGTTACTAGGAAGTCTCCAACCTTCCCACTGTATAGTCTTCTAAAGAAATTGTTAGCCCAATCCTTTCCACAGTTTTTCTCATCTGTATAACAGAAATTTTTCACTTGACTGACCATATTGTAATGGGATCCGAATCATTAAGATTCGTGAAGATCCGAAGAACCTAGTTACTCGCTACCTAGGCCAGACTAGTAAGGGAGATTCTACTACGTACGAGTATATATAAATATACAGACGAGCATCATCTATAAAAGAACAGTCATCGATATCCAGTCATCAAAACATCATTCTACTCTTTTAAATCTTCAGTCAATCTGTGTTTATTCTCTCGCCAATTTATTCTCTAAGTTCTGTTAACAGTGTAAAAGTCCTTGCAGTTTGTGTTTCTATTTTATTATACAGTGTTCAGCATATCTACTAATTTATTTCTTTCTCATCATCCATAAATTTACTCTCGTAATTCTCTCATTCTCTCTACCATTATAATAAAAACTATATTTTAATTTTTTTTTCCTTTAAAATTATGCATCGCTTCAGATAATGAAAATCCTTGATTCTAAACAGGAAAAGTTTAGATAACTGTTTGGATGAGCCAGTCTAGTCTAGATGAGTCAATACAATAATGAACACTTTCACTAGCTAAGGAAAACTGAAGGCAAATATCTATATTATTTCCTTATTTTCATAAGTGTAATAAAATAATATCTACTATTTTATCCGTCGTAGCATGCAAATAGATTATGTTCCTGACCGGTTTCAGATTTTCATCTATCGTCACAACAAATTCACCTAGTTCATGTAGAGAGTTCACTGCAACGTAATGTTTCTGTTACACTCACACTTGTTGGTTGTACATATGTGGGGAGGTTATAAGGTTATGAGGTATAAGGTTATAAACATAACCTTCTTCCCACATATATACATCAAACAATTGTGACTGTAACAGAAACATTACGTTGCAGTGAACTCTCTACACGAATTAGGTGAATTTGATCTGACAATGGATGAAAATTCGAAACCGGTCAGGAACAAAATCAACATGCACGCTACGATGGATAAAATACCGGATGTTAAGCCAGCATTGTGGACCCCCACCCGTACATTTTCAATAAAATAATATGTAAAAAATAATATTTGTAAATACTGCTCCAACCCTAAGAAGAACATACTACAAGATATTTTCAAAACAACTGAAAATTTAAATAAACTAGGACAAATAATGTGGCTTTCACTTTGCGGAGAGGGAAGGCCCTTCGGGACACACATTCCCTTATACACAGTAAAATGGTATATATTTTGAGGTCCCCTGGAAAGAAAAAGTGGTTATAGAAAAAGAATATAATATATATATTTTGGGAGAAGATAAGAATGTGAACAGCATAAATCAAAAACAAAAATATGCTGTTAGTTCAAATTTGATATTCTATTGGTGATCACCTGAAGATTTTGATAGGAACATTGCTATCAAAGGTTGAAATTCTTTAAAGTGAAAATACCACTTCATTGGGACTTTTTTTCAGGTTTTTGTTTATATTTTTTGTATACACATTTCACTCATATAGGTCTATCACTTTAATTTTCTAGGAAAATTGAGTTAAATGAGAATAAGACTTTAGGATTCCTTTATTAGTGCTATTTCTAATAGATATTATACTGTTTACCTATCAGCGTTCGCTCTGAAAAATTGCCGCCCCAGAAAAAAAGACAAATTGCCGCCCCTTAAGAAAATATATACATTTTTTTTTTTTAAAGAAAGTCTATGCATGTTCAAACACAAGCTGAAGCAGCGCTCCTGCTTGCGCGCTAATTCTATTCTATTCAGAGAAGTATATGCATGTTCAAACAAGTTCAAGCATCATCTTCCTTTACGTATTCTGCGTTAATTTTTCAATAATAGTGTAAATATTTGTAGTTTTTAGACATAATATAAATAAGTACATTACGCACGTAAATGTTTACGCACCTTACGTACGAAAAAATCGATATGTGAAATTTTCTATTAATTGAGTATTTAACACATCAATATTTTTTACACACTTACATCCAAAATGGCGACCCGGACAATGTCTTAGGGCGGCGGGCGCTGCAGCTGTGTATTTTAATGTCAATTTTATAATTTTAAGCATCAGCAGTAAGAGAAAATCATTATATATTTTTTCACACAAAATTTCTTTTTTTCCATTTCTCAATGTACTAGGATTTTCTTAAACAATTGGCTCTAAGAATTCCTTACTTTCTCTTACTCCTAAATGAGGTTTTCATCTAAAGTGCTATTTCAGTTTATTAA